>JFFI01000430.1:0-26310 GCA_001563125.1 Colletotrichum salicis
GTGTGTGTGTGTGTGTGTGTGTGTGTGTGTGTGTGTTTTTCTAGGCTTGTGATCGGTAGCTGACATGACGAGATGATGCTTCATAACACGGACGGTTTGGAGATGTCCGAGGAAGGACGTAAGGAATCGTGGCTTATCTTATGCGCGCACGCGCGGGAGTAAACGCAGCCTTGTCCAATGTGATCTGAGTCTTGGCCAGATCCCTCTCTGACTGCCCACCTTCACTTCACCTTCTAAAGGGCTTCTTGGGGGAGGGGGGGCAGCTTCAGAGTGGCGGGCTGATGATGTTGGACACTGAGCCCTAGTGGCTTGGCTAATTGCTACTACACAAACTTGGCCACGACAGGTAAAGAGGAATCAAAAGACGAATAGTTCCCCGACGCAGGTTCAAGATTCGACCTCGGAACAAGCCAGGGAAACACAAAACATCCTGCGTGACGTTTCGGTCTGAAGCTATCTTGAGCAGGTCCAGCTGAGAAGAAGGCATGATAGTCACAGTGTGACAAGCCGTGCTTCCGGGATGACGCCAGGAATCCTCTCTTTACCAAAGTACGTGGCTGACAAAAAGCTGCACATTGTGTACAAGTCTCTCGAGTGGAGTTCGAGGCTGAGGAGCGGAGTACGCGTATCTTGAGGCGAGGTCTCGGACGATTTGAGATCACAAACCTGACGCAGGTGCCGAGGCTGAGAAAGCTGGTGACAGATGAAAATGGAGGAGAACGAGCATAGGCACGGGCTATACTCGATGTTCATCTTGTGATGCAGTGCTTTTGCTGACTGATGAACGTGTCAAACCAGTCTCCCGGAAGAACAGGAAGCACGGGTAGTGATGATGGGAGGATTGAAGTTCTGACCTGCATGGGCGTGAGGCAACGGCGTGGTCAAGAGACGGGTTAATTAGCTTTCAAGGACCGAGGTCTGTCGTGCTTTGAAGCTCATCTTGTCATGCAGTCCCAAGGGTTCTTTGGCTTTGAGCCCCTCTAGGTGCCTCAGCCTCTTGCTTCTGGTCAGTTCTCCAGCCAGATTCTTGGGATTTCAAGAGGGAATATCTTTCCGGGGGCAAATCCAGAATAGAGGTATGGGCAGAGTACTGCCGAGCACACGTGGATGGGAATAAGCCAGTGGTAAACCCGTTTCATGGACTTCCAGCTCCGTTTGGGCCCCCCAGGGCTGATCGACCAACATGTCGGATGCCTACATCCTGCAGGAACTCTCATGGAAAGAGGTTTCAACTGGTTTGACGGGGAATGGCGGGGAGGTACTGGTGAAGGCCGCGGAAGCTGGTTCCGATAGGTGAGGGAACAGCCGACCTCATTGTTCAGATCAGTGCAAGATTATGCGAGCACTCGAATGGATTTGAAGTGAACCTGATGATTGAAAATCCGTTTCAAGTCGTGGAGGACAAAATGGAATCTTGCGTCACAGATAAATTTGGTGACACTAGTGGGGGCTTTCGGGAATGGGTCGTGTAGGAAGGAGTCAATGAAGTGTCAGCCTGAAGTGTCAAATGTAGGAAAGACTTTGTGAGATCTATGCATATCTGCATTTCACATGTAAAAGGGTTGTGGCCATTCAGACGAGTGAAGTCTGCCCAGATTCTCAATGAGTCGGTGCTTCGAAAAGGTCTGTGATGGTGCGAACCATCAAGGGCGAAACGGCAACTTTGCTGTTCTGTGGGAGGCGTTCGTCCCTCGAATTGCTGGGATGGGAGTACGAAAAGAAGCTTCTGAGTTGCCTAAATAGGCAATTTCGAAGAGAAACTCGCGAACGGTTGGTAGTTGCGCTTCATGTCGTTGATTCAAATTTCCAACTAGACTGCCGACGCCAAACGCAGCCACCCTTCTGGCCCCTTGTCTGGCGTCGAAGTGATCGTCTTCCCCACTTGTCAACGGGAAAAAGGCCGGCCACAGGTCGATCCGGAGGTGCTTGTCAACGAAGCAGCCTCCCACATCCCCAAACCTTGTTGCTTAATGGCTGTGATGAACGGTGCCTTGGATTCTGAATTGCCCCATTTGTAAGGCGTCTCGAAGTCAAACTACGGCCAGAGTCCGTGTTGGCGAAATTGAGGCTTCAGCGCTTTGTTCCCTTTTCTTCTACAACGCGAATGGAACATGGTTGAACATCATTGAGGCCAAGGGAAGATGTTTGGATCTATCAGCCACAAGTCCTGTCTGTTTAGTACAAGGTCCTAGCAACTTGATGAGTTGGACCAATGGTCGAATTCGAAGTCTGAGTCTGCAAAGTATTGAGAGAGAGAGAGAGAGAGACCGTCAGACATCAGCTGCATGCGGCCGGTCCGCTTGTCAGACTGCGAGAGATATTGGCAAGGCACTGGCTTTGATGCTCGGTGAACGATAAGGTCAGACACAGACTCAATGTTTCCTACGTCGATTGTAGTCCGGGGAAGAAATGTTTGGGTCGACATTGTGAAAGAATATCACTTCCGAGCTCCCTCATTTTGCTTAAGGGGGGTTCGGCTGGACTCAAATGACTTGGGTACTTCGAGACTTGCTTCCGCACACAGACGAGTTTCGAGCATAGATACCACTGCAAGAAATGCCACTGGTAGTAGTGATGCGAGGCAGCGTCAACCTGGAGATGAATCAGTCCATAATGACCCATGCTATTTGCATGCAGCGGGGAAGCAAGGTATGGGCGCCTTATGCAAAAGGTGAATCAATCGTTGGCTCTAATTGAAATTGCATCTACTCACGAGAACGAACAACGGCGTGCAGAATGCCATACTTGTTGGAAGGGGGCGATGTTTGGCTAGGTTCCAATCTTTGCGTCGGACGAAGAGGTTTGCAGCAAAGCCCTCTCATGAAATCAGGCCATCGTTGTGCTGACAGTGTTCGAGATTGGTTGGACGAGATGTAACGAGAAGACGTTGAGAATGCAAAGACCGGGGGGGGGGGTGAAAATGGCACAAAACGCGTAAGATGAACAGACGTCCGTCTGGACCTACGTGGACTACGGCCAGGACCTTGCCAAGGAGAAAGGATTAGTCATATCTGCTTGCCTTATCTCTCACCTAAAGAGGTAAAGTGCCTGTCAAACCTGCTGCGTGGAAAGCATCAATATCTCGGGCGTTGAAGCTGGAGATCTTGAGGAGGAACGAGGCATGGAGGTTACTGTTGCTGTGTTTCACCCACCTCTTTCCTCCTCTGCCCAAACAGTCGAGTGGCAGTATGAGCAGATGGATGGTCACTTCTTCGTGATGTTTGTGAATTGGTGCGCAACCATACTCCGAGGACCCCTTGCTCTTCCTCTCCCGCCCCAACCACACCACAATCAGTCTTACCCTCCTTCTTCACCGTCATCAGCTTTCAGTAGTGGCTTCGAAGGTACCCTCACGGCCCCATAGGCCCAGCTGGCCCCTTCTGTCGACCCGTTCGTCTTACTGGTTTGAGACAGGCAGTTGAGTTCTCTCTGCAACACCATCTTCTTCCCTAGTAACTTTTGTCCTCGCAAATTGGGACTCGCCCGAGGAACCGCGGCCGCACATCACGATGACCTTACTCTTCGCGCGAAGAGCCAAAGCTAGCCGTCAGTCGCACAGATCTCACAGGCTCATCACCACAGTCTTGCCACGCTCCGCGATGCGCATCTCGAATGCAACCTATCAGGACCCCGGTCGGCATTGTGAGGCGCCAGCGGGGCTTAGCTTTCGAATCCTTGGCATACCTTCGCTGCTCATTACCTTCCGGGGCATCCAAGACCCTGGATACGATGTCCGCGATCAACACCTAGCCTTAAATTCGGAATATGAACGGTGCCAAGAGGCCTGCATCGCAGCCAATTCCCTGGCGTATGTGTGCGGTCGGTCCCGAGCCCAGCTCAATCCTCCCCGTAACGGCTCAAAGATGAACCGCCCACAAGACAGGGCGAGATGTTGTCAGACTTGCCAATCCCACCTTGCGTTGTCAGTCGCGATACACTGACAAGGATTCTCATGCAAGCTGTTGAATGCCAATGACCTTGGGCAGTAGATCCTGCACCACCTTGGTTGATACTGAACGCTGTCTGTCGGATTCAACGCTATAGGCTTTGTTTCTCTTCATTATCAGATCAATCATCATAGATTTTTTGGACACACTGCATTCGGTGTTTTGCTTATCCGCTTTCTTCTGTCAACGTTGTCTCGCACAGACTGGCCCCGTGGACGATGTTTGTGTAACCTCAAATTCTTTCTCCCTCCTAGACCATGTCTCACCCTGCGCATCTTCGTATTCAATCCAAAGTTCTCCGCAAGCTAACGTCTTTCAAGTCAGGGCTCTTGACTATGCACGATCTCTTGTAGCCATTGTGCCTCACAGAAAGGTCTCTTTCGCCCGACCCAGGAACGAGCTTACTCTCGCTGCCCGACCTGTCGCCCGCAAGACGCACACGGTGAAAAAGTATTGCTCTGTCTCCCACGCAAAATCGGCCATCGAGAATCCCCCACCAACTCGTAGCAAACCATGTTGCCCCACATCACACCCACTCGACATGCCATCCCGAAGGAGGCTCTGCATTCAATATTGGAAGTAGTGGCTTGCTTGCAGGGAGTAGCCCAGCTCTAGGCCATGTTCTGGCTGCCTGAAATCTCCACAAGATCATCCATATTTTGGTGTTCACCGAGGCCTGCTTCTAGCGATAAAAACATCCTGCTAGATAAGAGCTGCCACGTTTGTTTTGCCGAGTTACGCCCAAAGTGCACGCGGTCGCGATTGGAGCCAGATTATGATCGAATCCTCGACCGGAGAGTTTCGCGAGTAGCGAGGCTGACACTGCGTGATACCGCTGACTGCCAATGTCTATGGTTCGTCCGATTCGACGGCTGGACGCAAGCCCTGGTATCGAGCTTCTCCGAGGGCAATGCTTTCATTTTCTAGTGGCGTTACCTTACATCAAACCTTGTGGCTATCATCGTATCTGGCAGCGTTCGACGTAGCTTCCCGCTGTCATCACCCTAGCATCCGAATTGGCCGAGGCGAAGAAGCCACTGCTACCTGGTCTCGCTTCCGAGTTTGTGGTGAAGCTTTCTGTCGGTTCCCGGCAATCACGGACAAAGGCCTTGGTACGAACGTTTAACCCAAGAGTTGGTTCTTCTACTTCTACTTCCAATCGTTGAATGCTTGGTAACTTACAGATCAGAGTTCTTCTAAGTACATCAAAATGCCACCGTAGATGAACCCAATATTCTCTCTTTGTTGTACGTAGCGACAACTTCTTGTCGATCAATTGAATCCATCTTTGGGGTAACTTACAGTGCATCTTACCAATCTTCAGGGGTCGGCTGGGGTGGGTCGCCATCTGTATGTCAGAGTATCATGGCATTAGCAGGGGGACGACAAGCTGTAGCCGACGTCATGATAAAGGACCAGAGGGGGTCCTACTCACATTCCGCAATGGATCAAATTCCCAGAATCCAGAATACCAGCAGGCGGAAAAGTTGTTGCGCGGCCGATGGATGGCTGGCTCTGTATGTGCTAGGAAGCGTGGGGCGCAGAGATCCTAGGTTGTCCGACATGAGGTCAACCACCAAAGAAGAAGCCTCCAAAGTACTACCGCGGACCGCAAGACGAAGGACTACCCAGTCAGCGAATCAGCAAAGCTAAAAGTAAGACGGTGGATGGGACAGAAACGGTTGTGCATAACGGTGCGGTAAGTGCCCGTTGAAAGGCTACTACCGACAAGGGCCAAGGGGGGCAATCGCTATCTACGGACATATTAGTTCTGGAGTGCAGTGTCGATCGGAGATTCTTGTCATCATGTGAGCAAGCAGCGATGCAGAAGCGGAATCGACGATGCGGAAGTGCGCTCGCTCCAGGCGGGGCCGCCGCTGGCAATCACCTCATGGATTTAGCATCATTTCTGCTTTGGTATGCCCTGTATCTACGATATATGGCCTGCAGGAGACGAGAGCTCGCATTGTTACCCAAAAGGGTAACAAGCCGGTTCAGTGCCGGTGTACTGGCAGTATCCCAGACCGTGACATCGGGGGACCCGTAGTGCCGGACGGGGACCCACTACCGGCTCTCGGGAAATAGTGGGGCTGCTTTAGGCCTCAAGGCGGCACATCTCCCATTTGCCGGGATCCGGGGCTTAGACCGGCTCCTAGAATCAGCGTTTGCCAGCCTATAGACATAGCACAAGTGGCAGAAATGTCTGAGGTTGTATAGAATTGTTTTGCCGCGAGTATGACGAGCACACGGCATTGGGTGACATTTTGAGAGCAAATGCCGGATGGATTCGGGAGTCTTAGCGGGTGAGATTCTTGCTTCCTTTGCAAAGCATACGCCGTCAGCTTGAGCATGGTACGACTCTGACGAGACGCTATCGCACCACTATGAAGCCAGTTCAGAGCTCCCCCGTGGGAGTCCAGCAATGCCACACAAGAAGCTTACTTATAGTAGGGAAAGGCACTGGGAGCTGCCTGAAAGATGCCAGCATCAGCGTGCTGGCAGCGGATTCGCACATACTCACTGAAGGACCGTCAGCAAACGCAATGCCCCTTTGCGTGTGCCTCTCTCTATCTCTAACGCGCAGTTCGGCTTAGACCGTTAAGGCTTCCAAGAGCATGCGTATCTTCGCCACCCTCTCATACACTATTGGATTCCTGTATAAGTGTATCTGGATAAACGTGAGAAGCTTACTGGGAAAGTCCGTGATCCTCCTTGTTTCGAGATGATTACGGTGTCGTTGTATCTAGCTTTGTGGGGGAGAGGAGGGGGAGTGGGTGACTAAGTGGATGAACGTGCCCAAACCCAATTCTCACACTCGTAAAACCAGTCGCCAGGGCTTCAGAGACCATCGTGATGTCAAATCTAGAAGGATTCAGCAGATTTTACTGAGCTGGTCCCTGGCGTACTGACGCTTACACAGGGATTTGCCCTTTTCTTTTGCTCTTTTGGTAATATTTGCACATGGAAATCGACCCTTCTCTCGTGTACAAGAGGTACTTTGGCCTCCATGTATCCGGTACTTCGCTCGCCTAGAATATTTGAACTTTCGGGATCTGGCGATCCTCCCCGCTTTCTATCTGAAATTTTCCGATTTTGACGAATGGCCTGGCCCGATGGGTACGGGACAAGGTAAGGATGCAATAGAACCAGCGACTGATGACCGCTTGAAGCTTGGTTGCCGTGTCTGCCGGAGGCGTCGTGCGTTATCTGAATGTGATTGGAGAAAGCTTCGAGCGGCTCACTGAGGCTGACAGAGCTGGTTAGATCCTTTACAGATGGAGTTTTGAAAATCTCACTCTTAGGTTATGATGTCCGAGCACTGAAAGGTTCAGTGCTATTGAGATTCTGGATATCACAATGGCCGTCACACGCTTAATCCCCCAAAACCCTCAATAATTCGATTATGGAGAGAGCTGCGGATTAATGGCACGTTCAAGGCATTTCTCAAGAGTTCTAGTCAAGCTCCGCATTGTATTATCATGTCTACGTACGCCTGTCCTAGGTACTATGTAAAATCCCCTACTCCTAGCCCCCCCGTATTAAGCGACCGAAGTCCCAGTCCCATGGATCGCAGACGTCCGGCTCGCCCATCGATCCAATGCATTAAGATATCACCAAGACAGCCCCGCACGGATGGAGATGCCTGTGAAGCGCAGGTTGTTGCGCTTATGTGCCGCCACCGGTGACCTTGATGACTTGGCCTATAGCAGGCGTTAGCAAGTGTTTATGATATTGTGAAGGATACATTTCAAACATACCGTTGATCCACTCGCAGTCAGAGTGGCAAAGGGAAGCGACAACCTTGCCGACATCCTCGGGAACACCAACGCGCTTGAGTGGGTTCATGTTGGCCAGGCCCTGGTCGATGATCTCGATGGGCATGCCCTTGTAGCCGTTGGGGACGTAGTGCCACGAGTTCTCGTCGTACATGTCGGTCTTGACACCGCCGGGGGCGATGGCGTTGACAGTGATGCCCTTGGCACCGCAGTCGACGGCGAAGGCGCGGGTGAAGCCCTCGACGGCGGCCTTGGAGCCGGCATACAGGGCATGGTTGGGGATACCGCCCATCTGGGCAGCGATGGAGGAGGTGAGGAGAATGCGACCTCCACGTCCGCAGTGCTTCAGACCCTGCTGGGCGACGAAGAACTGGCCGCGGGTGTTGAGGTCAAAGATGTTTTGGAAGAGCTCCTCGGTGACCTCCTCCTCGGGGCACCAGACCTCCTTGCCAGAGTTGGAGATGACAAAGTCCATCTTGCCAAAGTGGGCGACGGCGCGGTCAAAGAGGTCGACGACCTGGGCGGGCTTGCTGATGTCGGCCTTGAGGGCGATGGCCTTTGATCCGTACTTTTGGATCTCGGCGACGACCTCCTCGGCGGCGCCGGCGGAGGAGGCGTAGTTGACGACGACGTTTGCGCCGCGCTTGCCGAGCTCTACGGCGATGCCGCGTCCGATACCGCGCCCGGAGCCGGTGATCAGAGCGACCTTGCCGACGAAGGGACGCGCCGCGTCATACTCGGCAGGCTGCTGGGCAGCGGTGTTATCAGTTGCGGAAGGAGCCATTGTGGTATAAGTCAATGGCGAGAGAAGAGAAAGGGAAAGGAAAGGATGGGATGGGATGAGGATAGAAGCAAAGAAAGAAAATAGCGAAGGGCGGTTGACAAGAGGAAGTTATATACAGGAATTAAACACACAACGTTTGGCGTGTAGTGCCCAGTTTGACGCTTTGTGGTTAAAGGCGAAGAACCGAACGCATGTCCGCCCGGTTGCCCGCCGCACCTCCGCCGGGAAGCGAAACGCCTTGCATTTGGGGGTGGGTTCAGCTAGGATCGGGGCCCGGGGACATTGAGGGAGGGCAAGCCAAAGGGCGACCTAGAGGAAAATCGGGATGGGGGAGGTCCACGCGTTCGCGCCCCCGGCGGCGCTTCTTCCTTTCCCGAAAGGGCGGCCAAGGAGGACAGCCCGTCGTCTTCAGATCAGACGCCACTACCCTATGTGAGTCTAAGTCTGAGTCTGAGTCTAAGCCAAAGCTTCAGCAACAGCACAGCGCTAGAACGTTGTGTTTACTTCGCTGTTGCAATGTCGCAAATGCGACCTCACATTGTGGGTGAAACTTCCTTTTGAGTCACTCTTGGTTTTGGCGGGTTGCTATTACAGATCCTCACTGGTTGGCAGCATAACAGAGTGTCGAAATTCATCGGTACTCTGGATCCGGAGCCCCTCGATGCCCGGAGTCAACCGCCGGAGTGTTGGAGGAGACTTACCAGGGACGAGTTGTGGGGAGCCACAAGCACAACATGGCACCAGATCCTCATCCTCTAGCCTTGCTCGTTGTCGTCTCCTCTCCTTTGACTATCTTTAGATTATGAAAGGAGCAACAACGGCTGTTCTGCCCCTGGTTGCCGTAGCACTCGCACGTACAAAATTCCCGGTCGAACTGAACCCGCAATAGTGATCCGACGACTAAGCAGCGGTAGCGTCGCGTTTAGCGGCCCTACGGGCGAAAGCCATGTCAGGGCGGTCGCGCAGCGCCAGGAACCGGTGCCCCTCGCCCGTCGCCGAGACGCCGCCACGGCGGGGCCCCCACCCCCAACGGAGGTCCGGCTGTAAATCAGGTACGTACCTGCGTCCTTAGGGGTACCGCGTGCCAGCTTGTTCTCAAGGGAAGTCATCCATCCCATAGAGAAATCCTGTGACGTTGGACGGCCTTCCGTTGCTGTGGCTATCACCCAAGACAGTCGGATGTCAGTCGCGTTGAATGGCATGAACGCGAAGGTCCGAATCCCATCGAGAAGCTCAGTTGGGAACCGCAATGTGCTTTCATTCGTGATATGGAAAAGAGACATGGCTTAGTCACCAACCTCTGGAGAGAAAGAGAGAGTGTGTGTGTGTGGGTCTCACGGGAGTATCACACCTTCCCGTCCTCCACGAACGACTTCAACGAAGACGAAGTCCTGGGAGGAAGACGAGGATCAAGTTTTTTTTTGTCATTGAAGTCTCACGGTATAACAGATGTTCCCATCAAGTTTTATGAATTCAGAAAAAGTGAAAGGCGTATCCTCACGAACAACATTTTCAGTCGAGGAAGTGTCTATTTTATCCCCATCAATGCTTCGCATTTTCGTGATAGGACGCCTCCAGAAGATGATGCGGAAGGCGCAGCGAAGCCATTACAACTATGTGAATACTTCACACTCATAAGAGCTACGGTTTGATAAGCAGTTCAGTGACATTTTTCTCGCGGTCATCTAAAGTGCCTCGGCGGCTCAATCCGCCCACTGCTAGCGTGCTAGACGACAGGATCAGTTGGCATGCTAGTAGGAAACAAGGAGAGATGAACAGGAAAGCATAATGACATCTATCATCCGATGGTTTATTCGGTATATCGATATAACTGTACGTGGCTGATGGGTCTCAACCTATCCGCGGTCGGTAAAGACATACCCACGAGCCATACTTTCCCTGCAAGTGGCCGACTTCCATAGCCAGACAAGCCATGATCCAAATGCATCCAATGGCTCTGTGTTGCTTTGCGACCTTGGTTGTAAGACTTGTGAGTTGAAAATCTAGTCCTGATGGCAGACTCGCAAATCAACGTCCTGGTCCAAGCCAAATTTATTTTGTCTCTCGCATTGTTCCGCTCTCAACGCACAAATGCCGACAATGGCGAGACTTTGATACGACAACACAGCTATCGAAAGAGCGAAAGGCGAGGCCAGTAATAACTACTTTGGCCAGCGTCGAAAAGAATTCCATGCATCAGCCTCCTTCCCGTGCGCCGGTTCGACGATCCAGGCATGCGGAGCCAAACTTTGACATGACCTTGTCATACATACAGTCCTGCAATCACCAGCTTAATCAGGCTTTCAAGCTCCTTTTATTCACAGCCTGTGTGTTTCTGCCTTCGGTATTAGGACAACGAGTCGAATGGAAATGCGTGATTCAGTGGCAGATAGGGCCGCCGTCCCGGGTCAAGAGCTTTGACTGGCGTTTGGCAGCTCCAGTATGACACGCATGCTCGAAGCAAGGGTGGAGCGTAAGGTCTGGGCTTTTCGCAGATGGCTTCGTGCGCGGGTTTTGCTGCTTCATGTTGACCATGGCTTCGAATCTTCAAACCGATTCCTCCAGATACGCGGCCTGGTTTGCATCTGACAATCAGCCGCCGAGTCTTCTTTAGACAAGAGCCGTCGTTGCCTCGGCGTCAAGAAGAGATCTCAACCATATTTTGTTATCGGAAGATAGCACTATGTCTCCGCTTGAAAGCTAATTGGATATCCATATACCTCACAGTATCTCAGGTACATGGCAACATCGAACATGGCCTCTGCGGCCTCGGCTCTCGGGACGTCCCCTATCAATGCTTCTCTTCGGACGATCTGCGGCTGGGCGATTACCTGAGCCCAGTCGAGAAAATCAAGCACTGCCCCTAAACGCTAGACTAAACGAGGCAAGAATGTGAGAAAGATGGGAAATGCGAGATAGCCATGATTATGAACGCTTGCAAAAGCGTTTCGCGGCGCGGCCCAAGAGAAAACTCCATTTCGGCGCCGGCATGTTGCCGATCCAGGAGGCCGAGCCAAAGTGAAAACAAAAAGTGAACGCCCGATTTCGACAATCATCGGAGACCGATAATATCAGCCCCTGACACAGCCGAACTGAAGCGGTCTCCGTCAAGTCACCGCTGCCGCGATACTCTACTAATCATCCCAACGCCAAAATAAATAATCTCGGGTCCGCTATCGCTTGGGTATACCACGGTCCTTTGACGAGGAAGTTGTCAAACAGGCAATGGACCGGGCGTGCCGCCAAACTCTGTTTCTGCGCGTACAGAGAAACAGAACTACCGGCTACAGTATGGAAGTACTGGGCAAGCAGGCAGCATTTTTCCCATGACAAAACAATTCCAACCAAGCTTATTTCAATTCGGATAGGTAGCTTGACCCCCTTGCCCACGCCTTGTGCCGAACCACCCTCCACCATCCCGGGCGTGAAGGCGGATCTTGGCAATCTCCCGCCGAACTCCCCCCTGTTCAATCAAACAAACAAACAAAAACCGTCCAAACGTCTAACACCGAAACCGAACGGGCTGGCCTCCCGAAGAATCCGATATCCCCGCGTTCCCAGCACCGCTACTCGCCCGTCGGCAAGTTGTGGGCCTCCGTCAAGCACACCCTCCCGAGACAGCTCTCACGTACCTACGTAATCGGAACTTCAAACTCAACGGCTTTCAGAACTTGAGATGACTTTTCTTCTCTTTCGGTTTGTGCGTCACTCTTTTCATACTATACACACTTGCTGGAAACAAGGTTCGAGCAAGTAATCATCGGTTCCCGTTTCCCCCCTCCTTCTTCTCTATGCCTCTCAAGGACGACCCCTTGCCGGAGTGAGTTCCGACTCGGCCGCCTTGTTTTAGGGGACCTCGGGTCGGATTCCTTAGCAAGTCCGCCCGCCCTGGCGACCCTGGCTACCCTGGCATCACTGTCATTGACCAAAACACCTTCTTCTTAACACACCCTCATGTCATTAAAAGGGACTGTAAAAACGCCAGATGTCTGTCATATGAAGCATTGTAACTCAGCCAGCCAGGAGAGACCTCGCCCTATAGGAATAGCGGCCCGTAGTGGCTCGACCTTCCCTCTGCCCTATTAATCACAAGCAACACATTGCAAGACGTTCTCAAACCGTTTCCGTAACTACTCTTCACCCGTCGCAAACTGTGTCATCTCTTCTCCATCAAAGAAGAGCCGAAATCTAGCAGCCACGACGTTGTGAAACAATGTGACCCCTCCTTCGTAGCCCGTCCACTCGAACTCGGAGTATTCTTTCGGAAACTCGCATTTCTGTCGTGAACCGTTACCATACAGACGCTCCCCTCGGTCTCGGGGACAGTAAAAGGAACGCTGTCTCAGTCCAGCAGCGGCAACCTGAGATCGAAATTGTACATTTTCAAGTCTCCCAAGTAAGAAGAAAAAATCAGTCCATCATCCCGTGACGGAGTATACTAGTCCCTCTATCTCTCCGTCCGCATTTCCGCTCGCACTACATACAAACGTCCCACGCATCCCGCGAAACTTCGGCGCCCGTGGCGTAGTCATCGCCCGCGAGGTTTCGGCCGATTGAGAACTCGAAGTAAGCTTTTGGTCGTCGAGGCGTGCGGCCCCTCCTCAGGACAGGTTTCTTGGAAGACCCCGGGGCCATTTGAAGTGGTGTCTGCGGTCACGAGACAACATTCACTCCCCGTACACAAACTCTTCCGATTGAACCGTTCACACCTATTCTGATGCCATACTAAGACGGCTCATGTTCTGCATGTAGATCTCCCTCACCCACCATCTTCAGTTCAGAGAAGGCGAGAGCATGCTCGTGCTCATCATCCATGAACGCGAACATGGGAGGTGGGTATGAAGGAGAAGGGGGCCTTGTTGACAACGAGCCCATCAACCCTTAACCCATCACACATCCAAGTCTTCTTCACGATCCCTGCATCGAGTCTGTAATGGTGGGCAGTGAACGTCTCGCTGGCGTCTTGGCTTGGCTTTATGCTCCCGAACTCCGCCGGCGCCGCCAAACAACCAAGAAAGAGACAGAGAGAGAGAGAGAGAGAGAGAGAGAGAGAGAGAACCTGGCCTTGTCAATGCCGCGGAGTTTTCATCCGATCCTCCTTCTCTATATCTATCTCTTGTGGCACCCAGTCTACCGGGTCGTAGGATGAAGGCCCAATCGCTGTCCACTGTGTACTTTGTCTAAAGAAGTATTCATGCGCACAGATGATGAGGGCGCTGGAAACAGGGCAAGGACCAACCAAGCAAAGAAAGCAGCGTTTTGTCGTTGTCCTTTTCGTACATGTCCACCCGTCCACCTGTCCCTTCCCCCCACTTCACTCTCTCCAAGGTTTGACTTCCCGTCTCATCGGGAGGGATTTCTAGATCAAGTCTGTTCAAGGAACACATGAGACATGAGACATGAGACTGTAAAAGTTCATTGGGTGTTCTCACATGCAAGCAAGAAATTTTATCGAGAGCATCATTAATCACAAGGATAATGTTTTCCCGCTTTCCATGTCTCTCTTGTCATATGTCACATCACATGCCTTGGTCCAATTTAGGAAAGAAGTTGTCAATGTCAACTGCCTTGTCAACTCATGCGATTTTCATCTCATCTGTTCCAACTTGCGTAATCAAACATCACTCATACTAATGACGGATCCTCGGTTAAGTGGTATTCATCAATTCGATTCGATGCAGGAACTGTGTTGTGAAAAGTGTCTCCAAGTTAAAGCTTGTAATTTGTAAAAGTGACTAAAATACATGTCGCTAAGAAGTGAAGGCCCTCCCTGTCATGACCAACGGCCTGAGGTATCTAGATAATGGACGAGACCATATGGAAAGCAAGACAAACATACCCAAAAGCTCATCAGACTGATCGCTGCTTTGTTTGAAGAACGCTAGTGACCTCGTATGTATTTCCCAATTCGTCGATGAAGGACGTGTCTTCATCCGTCATGTTCATGCGTTCTCCCCCGATGTACCCATCATCATAACCCATGAACGCCGAGTGAATAAATGCAAAGAGAAGATTATACAGTGTAAGGACGGTTATCAACAAGAGCCATATATCCAAGTAAGTGTATGAGGGAAACAACATAGCGAGAAGATAAAAGATACTTTTTGTGGTTGGAAGGATGTTCAGAGAATGGACGAGGCTAATGACCTCTTACACGGTGGCCGTGCTGGCAAGGCCATCCACGTTCCAGTTGTTATTGAGGGTAATGAGCTTGCGCCTGATACCATCGCCGACACGGCAGGTGACGCCTTCTTCAATGGTCATGATGCCGTAGTTGATGACCTCCGCAGGCTTGTCCAAGCCCAGAGTGGTGCCGTCGCGGCGGGTAAGGACGGCGATTCCGTCGCCCCCGCTCCACAGGTAGGAGATGACTGACGGGTCTTCCGGTGTAACCTGGTCAATCGCGACCACGTTTGCGCTGCCGTGTTGTCCGCCCGCGGCAGCATTAGAGGCGCCAGCGCCGCTAAGATGCTCGGGACTTTGGCCCTGGTGCTGAGAAGACGGTGACGAGGACTGCTGCTGAGCCTGCTGGGCCTTTTGGAAGTTGGGGTCGAGGCGTGCGACGCTGTCGGCCCATAGGATGAGAGTCGCGCGGTAGACACCAGCAGCCCACCAGCAAGGGCGGCGGTCGGCGGGCATAGAGCGAAGGAGACGCATGACCTGGCCGCAGTGGAAGACGGCCTCCTCGCGGTTGTAGACGCAGCGCTTGTGGCGCAGGCTCAACTCCCAGTAGGAGCCGTCGAAGCCGTCACGGCGGGCAAGACGCTCAATCTCTGGGAAGTTGGTGACGGCGTTTAGGGAGATAAGGTGGTAGAGGACCAGGTTGCAGCGCGTAGTCGTGCAGTTGGGGTTGCTCTTGTAGTACACCATGGTGAGCTCGTACCACTTCTGGAGAAGTGCTTGAACCTCTTCCAGGCGGAGCATGGTGCTCGACTTGGTCACGGTCCTTGAAGTAGCGCGACGGGTGGAGAGAACATCGGAGAAGCAAGAGAGAATTTGTCTGAGGTGGCAGAGAAGGGACTGGAGGGGGTGAAGGAGAAGGCGAAGCTGTTGAGGAGACAGGCCAGCTTGGCGGCGGGAGAGGTTGTCGTGGAGGAAGTCCTGGAAAAGCTCGCAAAGAGAGGGAGTGAGGGAAGGGCTGGACAGAAGCTGCGGGTTGACATTCGCAGTGCAACCGTAGAGATTCTGGACGTTTGCGAACCACTGCTCCGAGTTGGACGCAAGCCAAAGAGCCTCGGGGCTGGGGAGCGGGCATTGCAGGTCGGTGATGGCCAGCTGTGGCGGGGTATCATGGAACAGGCTGAGCTCTTGGTCGCACATGACCCAGTTGTAGACGAGCCTGTTCTGCATCTCGCGATGCAACCAAGCCCGCCATTGAAGCTCGGTGCTTGTCGTGCTGTTCAATGTAGGAATCATTGATGGTTGAGGCTCCAACATGCCGGCGTGTTTGAGCATCTGCTTTACGTCAGTGGACTTATTCTTAGCACGTTTGGAGGATTGTGGCTGCTTACCGACAAGTACATTCCCCGTTGACCCATCGAGATGTCCATCAACCACTTGTCACCACTCCAAGCGCCTTGGAGGGTAAAGAGCAGCGCACACCTCAAGGCGACGGGGTCCGCAGACAGCTCGACATCCTTCTCGATGATATCGAAGAGTGAGATACGACAGGTTTCCGTCAGACCAGCAGCAAGGTACCGCGCCTCCGCCATCGGCACTGCCGCAGCGCCTTGCGCGATCATCAACAAGAGTAGCAATGTCGACGCCTGGTTGTTCAGCAACATCTCGTTAGGGTCAACGCAGCCTGCGACAATGAGGGGATAGTAGTACTGCAAGCTGCGAACGTAGCTGCGGAGGAAGTATTCGAGAATTTTCGTAGGTGGCAGAACGATAAAGTTGAATTCGCTGGGTGTGGTGTAGCCGGTCTTAGAGTACCCGTTGTTAAGTCCGCTTCGGTGAATATCCAGCGCTTTTTGGAGGAACGACTGCGTAATGGCCAGCATGCGGTCGCGAGTGCGAGATGTGAGAGGGACGACGGAGGCATCGGTGGTATCCCAATCGACGTTCTCTAGGTACTTCTCGAGCGAGCTCCAGGTACCATCTTCCTTGGACTTCCTCTCCAAGCATTCCAAGTGCACGATCGCCGTCCTCGGGCAAGTGCCGGAATAGATGGGGGGATTGCATCGAGCGAGCGGCCATGAGTCCTCCGCGGCAATGACCACTTCGAACTCTGGGATCGCTGATTCGTTCGGCATACCCAATGCTTGCTCAGCTGGCTTCATTGTGGTGTCAAAGTCAGCTGTGGACATGATGCTGGTACTTCGGGTGTGGATTGATCCTCGCGAAGACGAGGCAGTCATCGGCTCTGATGCTGAGCTCGAAGACATGTCGCTTAGTTCTGTGAAGCTAGGCATCGACATGTCGGGCCGCGACATCGGTAGCTGACTGGAGTACATATCGAGCTCCAGAGGATATTCAGGCCAGACCATCATATCTTGGTAGTTCGTGTCGGGCGTGATGAAATCGCTGTTGAGCTGCATAAACTCGTCGAGTCCATCTACGCGGCTATGTGGTGATGGGAAGTCATCAGAACTGGGGTGTGACTGTGCTGGTGAGCTCTTCTTCACAGGGCCCTCCATCATGCGAGGGTCCATGGTTGCGATTGGAGATCCAGTTGACATCTTGCCAGGTGAGTCTTGCTTAGGCATAGTTGGATCAAGGTCCATGAAGGCGACAGGCTGAGCTGGCTGTGGCGGTTGGGGCACAGTCGGCATCATTTGCTGTTGGAAAGCCGCGCTGGCTTGGGCAGCTCTGACTGCGGCCTTTGACGATCTCCGAGCGAATCTTGCTGCGCAAGGCAGGTTCTTCTCTGCGCAACGCGAGCAAGGTACTCTCTTATCACAGCCGGTCTTTGCGTTTGCGCAATTTTGGCAAGCGATTGGTGTCCGGCCAGCTACTGTGGGAACACCGCCAGGCAACGGCTCCATGGGGTCCCGCGCCTCATGGTATGTTGAGTGATGTCTTTGCAGAAGATCTCTGTGATAGTTATGTGAGTGAGTGGATGTCTCTCGATACTGTTCCATGTTAAACCAACCTTCGTGCGAAAGAAAGCTGGCAGGCACTGCAGCGGTGCGGCTTTACGTTGGTATCTGTACCAGACTAGTCAGTATATGCTCGATATCAACCATGACCAGAATAGGAATGAACATACGGCTTGGGATATGTCTCTCCAGATGTTCCTTCCTGGTGAAGGACTTCCCGCAGTATGCGCAGAAGACCATTGTGCCGGTATTTCTGGATTGCTCTGGAGTGATCGAGTTCGAGGTAAGTTTGACTAGACAGGATCTATCATCAAGCTGCAAGCGAATTGATGTGACGTCTTGAGCAGCCCTTGTCGGTATGGTAGTAGTCGAGTTCGGGTCGAGTTGGTGAAGCACGCGATGCTATGTACTCGATGATGTATCCGAGGTACAGACAATCGGGTAAATTTAGAAGCGTGTATTGAGTATGAAGAGGTAGAAGAAGAGGCTCTGAGTTGGGAGGGGTTGCCGTGTAATGAGAAAAGGCCCGACGGAATGGTCCAAGGCGTAGGGTTCGATAAGGCAATGACGCTGCTGATTAGAGTTCTGGACGAACTTGCGTCTACGAATTTGGTAACAGCGATGAAGGGTGAAGATGAACAAGTAGTAAGAAAGAAGAGTTTCTCCAGGATTCAGTACGAAGTAGGCGGAAAGGGTGGACGGTTTTGAAATATATCGCGGAAGCAATGTCGAGGAGTGAAAGGAATAATGTATGGACCAGGGCCGGGCGCAACGGGCAGGGGTTGCATGGGACCCGTCAGCTCGGCGAATACGGAAGCGGTCTGGGCATGGCATCAGCTTCTTCCCAGCAGAGTGGGAATAGCTTGGATGGATAGGGTTGGTAATAGTGTGGGTGACGGGCGATGGGATCTTGGGAGGCCGAGGCGATGCCTGCTTCAGGACGAAAAGCAGACTGAGTACGCACAGTCGTTTAACGCAAGACAATGGAGCACATGGAGATGTGCAACATGGATCCTTGAGCAAGGGTACGAGGCTACTTGGTGGCCCGGCACTGGCTCTGGATGTTTAGTATCAGGTATTGGGACTTATGAGGAGAAGGAGGAAACGGCGCCGATGTGTGTTCAGCCGCCATAGAATCGGTCTTGGAAGTATGGCAAGAGATAGTCATGATTAGAGTGGATACCGCAAGTCGACGGGGTCTGTGGCCGGCGCACACAAGGCTCTTTGGGTCAGCCTGGGCATAACATGGACTTGAATGACCATAGTGATGAGGTGGACAAAGGCACGCAAGGCACCAGGTTGCATAACAGGATACAGTAGTGCGTGCTATGGGATCAAGAGGGATCTGTGTATGCATATGTGTGTACATCTGCTTGAAGCAGACCACGGCTTTTCGTATTGCGTACATTGGAGCCATACACTAGCCAGGTCCAACAACAAAACGGCCAAGACCGGCGGGGGAACGGTGCGAGGTACCTGAGTAGTGTGTTCGTACTGATTAACCCAGTTGAGTAAGCTTTATGTTTGACAGGGGCCGCGGCGACGTGGCGGCGGCGACGGGGAGAGAGAAAGGACGGCCATGGGGGGGGCTCGATGGAGGAGGAGGGAGCGTTCGGCGAGCGGTTGAGGATACGGCGTACAAATTTGTGAGAGTAAGAATGAGAGTGGGAGGGGGAGGGGGGTGGGAGATCAAACAGAAACGCCAGGGCACAGACAAGAAATGGGATGGTCCCGAAGGAGTAGTCGGAGAGGTGGGATACCTTGCGAGTAAATCCAGTTGTGGATGGACTAGACATAATGATAGACAACGAGTAACAAGAGTCGAGAGAGAGGAAGAGAAGATGACAACAACCGAGTGAGCATGAACGTTCCTCAGGCTGGTTAGAGAAAGCGAAAGAGAACGAGACAAGAGATGAAGATGAGAGACACTGTCAGGGAAGGTTAAGTGAAGCGTGTGGATGGGTGGAGAGATGATCTTTGCCGACCGAACGAGTACGAAAAGCAAGGTTAAAGGGAGCCAAGAAATGTCTACAGAGTCATCGACACATGGGCCATGATATCCAACGGATTTGCTAGGGAAGACCTTGGAGTAGCCGCTGTGAGAGAGCCTTGCCAACCATGGTCGACTTGAACGCTGCTGGCCAGACCCGGCCGAGGCATGGATTCCTGAAAGAGTAGGTTGGCCGGGATGTCTCTGAATGCTGCGGGTTGCCGGGTTTCAAGGCACGGAACAGATCGACCAAGACTGAGTGGCCATTGGCGTGTGCCATCTGTTTCTGCCTCGACACTCGACAGGCCTGTGCCAACTGGCATAACAATCGGATCCCATGCAAAGGCAAAAAGAGTGGGAGACATGTCGTCACGGTTCGTGTGGGAGGCTGGGCTGAGCCTGTGTGTCTCCCTCAATCCCATCGACCGTGTATGTGTGTGTGTGGGTGGGATGGCCTGCCTTACCTTACCTCAGTTCCACCCGCGGGAATGGCGCCGCTGTTTCCTAAAATGGACATTTGACAGCACTAAACAAAGGGGGGTTTTGTCAATACCTGGTCCTGCCGTTGAAGCCGAGGAGTGGTCTGCGCTGTGTAGCCGCATCATGCTGCTTCTGAGGCTGCGCAAAGGCAGTATCAGACGCTGGCGCAGACGCTGGCGCAGAGTCCAGCATCAGACTCTTGGTCAAGCATTGCAGCGGCAGCAGCATCAGCGGCAAAGAGTGCAGCCAAGCAAGATTGCAGTATAGTGCCTGTCTCAAGGTGAGAAGACCAAGCCGCGCGGGAGCCTTGGTGCGGCGATAGATACGTAAGTCAATGTGCTTGGACACGATATTGTCGGAGAACAGCCACGACAAGGTTACGAAGCTGTCAGAATCGATAGCCAACAGATCTGTATGCAAGAAAAAGCATCAAACGTGTAATGACTGGCCGAGAAGCGAGAAACAGGCGTCGATATGGACCAAGTGGTTAAGCAGATGTCGCTGTCATTGATGGCAAGCGTTGCACATCGTAATTCGACGTGAACTTGGTGAAGAATACAAGTTGAAGGTTGACAGACACAACAGAATAGGTACTAGAGGCTAGAGGGGCCGTATTTGCGCCAGGGAAACGAATCGATTTCGGGCGACGATGGCTGCGCTAATACTGCAAGGTTCGGTGATGGTATCAACGGTGAACGATCACCCTGCGGGTTGACGACGATCCTTCATTTGTGGTGCAAATAGTATGGGAGACGGGACAAGCCATAAGAACGGAGGAAACGCTAGGGTCGCACCTAAGGCAGGGAAAGGTCCGCGGCGAAGAAGGATAAGCAAGGGGGATGGGGGAGATGAGGGAGATGGTGTGTGTCGTTACGGCCGCGCCGAAGGGTGTGAGATGAGATGAATTCGACAGAGATGGTGGGTGGGCGAGCGGAATTGGTGAGAGGGATTGGAGTTGAAGATGGAGAGTATACACAGAGCAATGGGTGTGGGAAGTTGAAGGAGGAGGAGGATCTAGCGGTACGTACCCACTCACTCCCGAAAGCCGGGCCGTCCTGATCTGTCGTGCTTCCCAAGATACGTATCGGGCCAAGTCCCCCTCAAGTGGGTGAGGAGTACGTACCGAGAATGGAGAACAGAGGGGTCCCCTTGTGCATTTGCAACTTACTCAGCCACGAGCTGACATAACACACATCGGCTGAAGTGGAGCCTCCAATTGGAGAGAAAGAAGGGGAGGAGACCCGTGCACATTTTGTGGGAATTATGATCAACCACAACGACGACTTCACCTAACAACAACAACAAACCATCCGCCAGTAATGTATCGACCTATGCATTGCCGTATCTCCTCATCTCATCCTCCTTCTTGCTTATCCCAAGGCTTATCTGGACTCTGGAGCGATCTCACCCATGCTCGACACCATCACGACAGCTAGCCAAGCTTCCTCCAGCTCACCTTATCTCGGAAAGAGATGTGCAAGAAACCCAGATCAGAACCCACCCCAGACAACAAGAAAGCCATAATCACGAGCTGGGAGAAGGAAGCCAGGGTCAGATTCGAGCCACGAGCCGCACATCCTGCACAAAACCTTCGTGGCCCTTCAGGATTGCTCCTACCTATCGATATTTCAATGCAGGCGCAGGGTATATCAACCCACACAGTCAGATCAGATCTAGGACCTCCCCCGGCCCCTCCACACACAACACGCGACACGCCTTACCATCTTGTCTTGAGTCGTGTCCACTCACAGTTCCACCCTTACAGTGGCCAGTCTCACTCGGTTGTTTCTATTTCGTCTCTGTATCTCCAAAGATCCTTCGAGAGGCTCAACTCCCTGCCAGGCAACCGAGCTTCAATCCTTTGATCGTGGCTTCCTACGACCGCTCGCTTGGCGGCAGGTAGGACAAAGCATTCTCAATGGCATTACCTCGTGGTTCCATAGGTACTCAAATATCTTGTTAGCGCAGCTCGAGTCCACAGACGTCACATCGACGGCAGCGGCTTCGAGAAACATCTCCACAGACCAGCCCTGGCTGTGCGCATCAAATGAACGAGAGTCATCTTTCTGCACCCGAATATGGAATAATAACAACAATCATCAGACGCTGCAGAGTTGCTTTGCCATCTGCAGCCAATGGGCCAGACAAGAGAGATCCAATGTCGCAGCACATGCCAACGGCATCCTAAAAGCAACTCGCAAGAGAGCGCAAATCAGCTCATTTGCGTCTTTAAATTTGGCTCAATTCTGAGTAATTCCAAAGTCGAGAGTGTAGCCAAAGTCTACATGTCACCACTCCCGGAATAAGAAATGCCAGGTCGGACGCAAAACTTCGACGAGCAAGTAAAGAAAGCGGCGACAGTTATCCGCCGCCACCACCCGCTAAAAATAAGCTCCTCGCGATGGGATTGGGTATTTCTGTCCTTACTAGCGCGCTCCTATCTCGCTCCCGGCTGCTATGCGGCTAGAAGTAGGTACTGGTGCATGTGGCTACTGTAAGAGCAATGTGGGATAATTCCTAACTTTGGGTCTTTGCCAGCTCAAGCTTGTGTTGGTCAGACAAATGTCTTTTTGTCCTCGTTTCCCTCGTTCCCGAGTTATTTGCGAACGACAAACGATTGATCCGAGACCGAATGCCATTCCGACTGGACCCCTATTCTGGCATCAACCATCCGTATCACTACCACGATCCATAGTCCACCCACCGCACGCGAAGATGGATGCCGTATCCACTGATCCGCCCAGGGGTGAACACGATTGAGGTTACCAGGGTCGTTGGTGGCCCTACCACTACGCACCTGCAGGCAAGGTTCTTCCATGTCGGTCTCGGCGCCTCTTGACAAGCTACGTCTCCCCCACCTTGGACCGAGCGGGCGAATCATGGAGCACCTCACAAGCATCTCCCTGGGGGAGGAGTTATTCTCCGACCACCTCGCTCCACAGCCCAAGCAGCTCACGGGCTCACGACGGCTGCCTCACCTTCTTCTTCGCACTGTTCCAAGAGAAGCGCTTGCACCATGACGCGAGAGCCTACCACCGCTCAGACGGTCGTCTGATGAAATGAGGAACCAGGGAGCACCTTCAGAACAGCAGACTGACGGTCGAAACGGTGACTCGGCAACTTCGTATTGCCAGCATTTTGCGAGGCCTGAAGGCCCCAGGTCAACCCTGGCAACCAGTCTTCCGTCAGCCTCCCTAGGCTCGCTTGACAGGGACACAAGCGGTGATTGAGCCGCTCATGAGTCGGTCGTTCCTTGCCAACCTACCTGGTTGCACTGTTCACTCTCGGTGACCTTCCTACGCCTGAAAGACGACTCGATAGGCAAGCTGCTACCAACTCTTGTTTCCTATTTTCGGCCTGATGCGATGCGAGTTCTCAACGTGCGATAGACAGAAACTTTGGCTCTCTGTCAGACACCGTTTCAGCGTCACCTAGGATTGCACAATACTAAGTACGAAGCCGCCGTTCCCGTTTTCCCAAAACCATGCAATCTGAGCAGTGCTGCGGGCATATGTGGTTCCCAATGATTTCAACTCAACTGCCGTCATCTTGTCCATTTCACGGGGATTCTCCCGTACCCGACGTGGCCGCTCTGATGTGCGCTCATCGCTGCATGCATCTCGATGAGGAACCGGCAGCCCCGTTTTCTCAGATAACGAAGATCCGATGATGTCCTTACCCGCCTTCACGCGCTCTTGGGATGCGTTTCATTGCCCTTCATGTTCGCAGTCTTCTTCGTGCCCGAGACTGCGAAGCCCCATTTGACCATTGCCAGCCACTACCGTCACCAATCCCGCCTTACGGTACTGGGCTTGCAGTTCTTGCAGCATCGTAATATTTCGTCGCATCTCGTTCCGCTGCTCCTCCAAACGTGGCTTGGCCGTCCTGCAGGTTGTTGATCCGGCTGCCGAGTTACATTTTCCATCTTCGTCCTCACGAGACAACAACATCCAATCAGCTGACGTGGAGCTGGACCATGTATTCGGTGGACTCGGCACAACGGCTTCACGTATCCACAAACCATCGGCGGGAACTTGGCCATTCTGACGCCCAACATCAGCTCGGCGCCGATCTTGACTCCCGTAAGCCCGGTGGCTTCCTCAATTGTCCTATGCCGCCGAAATTGTTGCGACCGTTGATATGCCGTCAAATCGTCATTGGGCGCAGAGCCACACTTCTCGACATCTTCCAGCCACATAGGTCCTTCTTTCTACAAATAATCCGACCCACTAATCACCCTCAGTCTCCTCGCCGGCGTGTCAGGTTACGATCAACCTAAGCTAATCGATTTGGTCAGTTGCTCGAGCCTACTTTTAATCCACTTGCAGCAGCGCCTTGCAGTCCACTGGACCGAGTTTCCCGGGCTCCACGGCTTTGCTTCAGGCCACCTGAGTTGCCATCACCAAGCCCTTTTCGTGGTCTAGTATCCCAAAGAGGAAATAGATCGTTTATTCTACGAGCCGCTCAGACGGGGTGTTTCCCTTTCTGTTAAACGATTTCCTAGACAAGACAGCTGTACACCATCAATTTGTTGGCAGGGTAGCAGACAGTTGTGACAGCCGCCACTTGTCTCCAGCTACGATCACGACACAGTCGAACGCCGTATAGGGAAATTGCAAGAGACGTCGAAACACTTTGGACGCCGTTGATGGCTGTGTTCTGTGCTTGACCTTCCTAGCAGGGGAATACTCTGAAAGACACGAGGGTGGGCACTGATCGGATGCTACCAAGCAAGGACTTCAGCTGAAACGAAACAACACGGATCTATCCCTGCTACCAGGTCGCCAACGCCTGGCATTCTGCTGTGTCTGCCCTGTCTTTGCGATAATTATACGTACGAATACGCTACGGTATCCTGATGGTGCGTGCTACATCGCAGGGCATCGCAGAGCATCACAGGAAGGGAAGCCGTTGGATGCATGAGTCGGCGACCTCACTGACAACGTCGTCTTGTCGTTGCCAGCGCTCGTCCTGCCCGTCCAAAAGTTGACGTCCATGCCATCCACAGTAGACTTGTTCCAGGCCCGCAGTGACGGATCACACAGTTTATCAAAAAGAATCCATCAAAAACCTCATCCCACCAGCGAGAGGGAAGAAGATGTGTTCTGGGCCGAGCGTGCAGAGAACCACAGTAGCGTGCACGACTTCAAACGACGGATTTCGAGCAAGTCTGCAAGCACTTAACTTATATCGAGGCTAGAGATGGACGGCATACGAATAGACCAAGCACCGCCAAGGGAGTTGAGGATTGGTGAGCATTGCAAAGGATCAAAGTTAGAAGTAATTGGCTTTTTCTGATCGATCACGATAATCCGCCCATTGCGTGGGTCATGTCAAACGTCGGCGCGCGTACTCGGCTCGCAAAACCCGTCAGGGTTGGACCCCTGGAGAGACTGTCGACAAGCGCGATTATCTGCCTGTTTTTGACTTCTCCATGCGAGCGCGCGTGGTGCCAAGTGCCCCCGCGGGAAAAAGGTAGACACGCCTCGACACGGTAGAGTCTAGACAGACGGGGCCTGTCATCCCAAGAGATTGACAATGCTGCCTTCAGCGACACCACATGATACGGCGTGGCAATGGAAACTTGAAGGGGGGTTGCCTATTTTGGTAGTGTCAAGGAGAAGTCTGACGCCATTTCTTCTGCCAACTTGACTCCTGTCAACGTTTCCGTTGAATTGGAGACAGCTTGGTGACAGGTTGTCTTTTGGTTGTGTGACAACTCTCTCTGGTTGTGACACAACCCAAAAACGAAGTTATGGCCGGCCGGCCGACACGACCGAGGTCTTACGAAGGTGTCGCACATCAACAACCCATTGTGCCGTCTCTGCTGCCCCTCAGCCAGGGTTGTGAGGAACATCTACAATGATTGGGTACTTGGTACGAAAGAGAGGGAGAAAAGGCGCCCAGAGAAACGCGTAAACCAAACAAATGGCTCCGCATCTTAGCATCTCTCCCAAACCGGGGCTCGCTCCAATACCGAGACCCGCATTACCGGGATTCCTTCTGGGATCGCCCGCGCACCCTTTGCGTTTTCCGAGACCTGCGTGCTTGGGGCGCAGCGGAAGACCCTCCTACTCGTTCGCTTGTCGGTGAGGACTTCTGAGGTTCCAAGACCTGACTCTTAAGAGGTGAGTGAGGAGAGATGAGTGAGATTTGGGGAATGCACCCGCCGCGGGGCTTTGCAGGCTTTGCAGGCTTGCAGCCCACGCAGCCCAACAGGGCACCATGTCTCGAAAGCTGACCACCTCGGTCGGCCATGCAGAATAAGCAATGACGACAGCTGGGGCTGGTG
>JFFI01000430.1:29517-43403 GCA_001563125.1 Colletotrichum salicis
CCCCTGCCTCGCCCTGCCTGCCAACCTTGTTCCTGCCCTTCGATGCCCCTGATCTGACGGGGTGAAGGGAACGCCATCAGGCTGACGATTGGGAAGGGCCCAGCGTGCGTAAATGGCAACATAGTTGTTGTTTCTTCTCAATTGCAGCAAGCAGGTCCCGGTGCGGCGCTCCGGAGTTGCGTGTTCCGTTCCGTGCCACGCGTGTGCAGTCGACCACGGCGACCATCCGCAGTTCCTTGTATCCTTCTCTGACACATTGTCACTGTATTCACCCGCGTATAGAATCTATCAGCTTGTAGTTCAAGCAGACTGAAAATAGACTCTGGGCCGTTGACAACCTGGTTCCATCTGGTGATGATCCTGGTAGGTAAGCACGTCGGGGCCATGGGAATCTCGTATGGGTTCGGTTGGTACTTTTTTATTTCGTCCAGTAGCTGCTTTTCTTGGCGTCGGCCGGTTGCCTTGTCGACTCGGTGATGTGAGGGCAAGTCCGTACCCGAACGCTCCCTTTAGCTCCATCGTGGGGTGGTTCGAAGGAGCGTGAACGACGACGCACGGTCGAGACGTCAACCGTCGATCAACTGCCCCTCGGATCACCGACATCAGGATGATGTTCAGATGGCAGCACTAGGCTTGGTACCTTCCAATTTCCCTCTCTTGTCTTCGCGGTGTACCCCCTTGGTCCTATTGTTGTCCGACCTTTTGACTCTGTTACCATCTGGTCTTGTTCTTCTTGTGCTTCTTCTCCTCTTCAGACGCATACATCCCTACGAAACTCCAGGATCTCTTCGCCCGATATCATAGTCTGGAGAAGCCTTACGCAAACGCGACGTCAATCTGAGACCCGTTACTGGATATGACCGGCCGGCGCCAGGAGGAACCATATAGCGCGGAGCTGGCCGACGTCCTATGAGGTTGAGATAGAGGGTGCGCCGAAAGTCAACGAGAACCAGTCAGCGCAAGCTGCACTTGCATCTCTGAAACGCAGACGTGAACGCCTCAGGAGGCATCCTCCCACAACCACTTGTTCTGCCGCCGTGGGAACTGGATGGAAATCAACCGTATTCATCCAACCATACAGGCCTCAAACCCACGCCCCTGTGATCAACGATGCCGCGCGGACTCGAAACACGGACGAACCAGTGGAAAGAGAGCTTCTCAACGCAAGCAAGCAAAAGCAACTAGGCTCTTTTGTGGTCCGGACTAGAGTAAAGAGAAGCAGGGTAACGAGAGGGGAAGAGAGAGGCGGAGCTAGGAGCCAATGCAAGTCTGGAACGGACTTCTGTCACTAGCAACTTGGACAAATGAGAAGGGAGGACTAGGAAAGTGTTACATGATCTCCCGCGGGGGGGGGGGTTAAAGAAGCATTTATGACTATATTGCGGTGAGTCGTTGATCTCTTCTTCTCTTTCGAGCCCCCTGCTATGCACTTCCTCGTCCTTTCATTCCTTCTTTTCTCTTGGCCGGTCTTCTCGGTCATCGGGTGATTTCTTGTTGACCGAGAGAGAGAGAGTGAGGGATATACAACACCCTGGCTTGAACTGCCGTCCGATATGACGACGGCAGCAGGTTAGGCGATGATGGGACAAGATCGTCCGTTCAGTGACGGATCTCGTACAACACCCCCCCCCCGGCATCTTAGCTTGCTGTGCCTCTGGTCCCACCCTGGTCTGTCTACCCTATCCAACTCCACTCTCTCGTCTATATATCTCCTCTGTCCTCCCCCGCGTCGTCTTCTCCTTCCATGTTGACGACATACCTTACCCCGCCACCTCTTTCGATGTCATCGAGTGCGGTATTGACGAGGCGCGGGTCGACACTGGGGATTACTCTATGAGAGGGGGCCTCCAACTCGCCAGACAACAACCACTTGGGAAGAGCTACGGCCCACAATTGAAATACATCTGGATGGGCCTCGAAGGAGCCATAGATGTTGCGCGAGGGGATGCTCCTTTCAGCCAAGGCATCAATATCGGCACCAGCCGAGGACGACAACATGACAATGGACTTCGGGGCATCGATGGAAACGGTGGGAAAGGTGGGGACAAAAAGGAGGCAGCAAGAGTGGGATAACCAGATGCATATGCCTCTACGACAAGCGAAGGAGGAGAATCGAGGATGCGCTGGACCTCGGATTGAATGGAAGAGGAGGGCCGGTCAATGGCATGAGTTGCCCCGTGGGTTTAGAGTGTTTCAAAGGAGGTCTTGGAAGAGGTGGTTATGATGGTCCCGATGCCCGCAATCGCCGCAAGTCGAACGATGAAAGTGCCGACAGTTGTGCCTACGCCAAGGACGATGACATGTGTCTTCCAGTACTCGAAGGTCGGATCAATGCCAGGAAAGGGGAACCCAAGGCCAGATGAATGGAAAAGAGAAAGAGCCACAGTGAAGGGATTAGTGATCAATGCCGCGGCTTGAAGGGAGGGTGTTGCCACTGGGGGGGAAATTAAGAATCGAGGGTCGGCAAGAACGTACGGGGCTAAGCCGCCGGCATGCGGTCGACGGAAATTCCCCTCGAAAAGGACCAGTGTACCGACAGGCGGAGGGACATTGCCTGGAGCGATCGAAACCCCGTAATCGACGACTATGGCGACAAGATCGATGCCGAGCACCAAGGGAAGGCGAGAAGCAATGTTGAAGGCCGAAGTCGTGGAGTTCTGATCAAGGGCGAGAAGAGCAGTGGCTTGGACGCGGATCAAGGCCTCTCCTGATCCAGGATGAGGTCCTGAGTGGACCGTCGTCTGAAGAGGTTTGTCTATGGCGACAAGGGACAAAGAGACCTGAGGAACGTTGTTGATGTCTAGAATGATGGATATCTTCATTGATTGAAGATTTCAAGAGATTGGAAAAGAAGGACGCGTGAAGAACCTGCTGGAGGAGCGGAGGCCCGGCATTGACTTGACCAAGCAACAACTTATATTATCCTTGAGTTGAGGTCATGGAGTCGTGAATTTGAACGCACAGCAAGGTCATGAACAGCTGTCGAACCGAGGCAAAAGTCATACAGCATGACAACTTGAGGATAGCCATCATGAATCCGGTCGTCGGTGAACTGGAGTTAACGGATTTTATACCTTCGCCCCCGGTTCAAGAGATGAATGGCTCCGAGTCCGGCAATGGGAGGGAGGTGACCATCAGCAGGACGGAGCCGCAGGATAGGGCAACCAAGGTAAGGACGATCCAACAGCACCAGCAGCAACAGAAGTAGCACTGGGCATCTCTGCCACCGTTCTTCCTCTTTGGCTGCTGCGCCCTTTGCGGTGGTGTTGCCGTCTGCTTCGCAAGAGAACCACCGCTGGAGCTGCGAGATCTTGACATATCGCCGGCAGTGTCAAGTACGCGAGTACAAGAATCTGTCGGCCAGTTGGGCGGTATGTCGTCAAGCTATCGGGTACCAGTCCGCCCGGTGGCTTGAGTCGGACTACACTCCGGGGCAGGATAACAAGTACCGAATCCTGTTCGGGTGTCGTACTTGTGGTAAGCAATGCTGAGCATCCCTATATTTGCGCTTGAAGGGACTTACAAGGACGGTACGTAAATGTCTTGGACTGACTACCAGTTCGAAAGTCTTCGTTGCTTTGTTCTCCTTACTTCTGGAGCCAGTTCGCAAGTGCAGGGTGTGAAAGTTGATGCCTTCAAGAACAAGTTGGCAGGATGCACTTGCACCCTAAGTATTTCTCACTCGAGCAACTTGAGCGAACCGGTTCCCATGACATTGTAGCTAAGCTCAGGTTCCGCACTGACTTCATCGTGGGTCTGAGCGTGTTTGTGCTTTATGCGGCCGGCGAAGACAGAAGAATGGGAAGAAGAACACTTGACACCGAGGCGCCAACTCTGGCCGTAACCCGGATTTGAGCGCACACATGCCCGTATTCCATGCTTTCTGAGCGCTAGGCTCAGGAGCTGGATCTCCGGCTCATCTGGAGTCTTTCCCGTCAGCATCTGACTGCCCACCCACAGAGGTTGACCGCATACCAACGGTTGCCATCTCATGAGACTTTTGTCATCGTTCACAAGCGGCCCGTTTTGAGTATGCAATACCTATCACCGCCGAAGACGCGAGGTTGCCTGGTAGTGCTGATGGTCGGTCTAGACACCACTGTTAGCTCGTATTTACTAGAATTTAACAAGGATATTCTAACTTATTTCTTGATATCAATCAACTTGTCGAGGAATTCTGGATGGTCGAATTGGAGTTGATAGTGATCCATACCAACTTGGAAATGAATCCACGATTGGATCCACTGGTAACGATAATGATGCTTTGAATTGGGCAAGATGTGATTGGTTCAAGAATTTGAGAGGTATACATCATGTAATTCACATTCTGCAACGAAACACAATTTTCGAATAGAGAGATAACTACCAGAAAGAAGTGTCGCCAAGTTAGTTTGACATTGAAGTTGCCTTCCATTGCATTTATGAGAGTGACGTCCTTGAGGTCATTGACACCGAAGGTGCCGGTGGGTGGAATGCAGATTATGACTAAGCACGGGTAATCTGCGGGTCCTCCACAAGCGCGGGTCGCATTTTGGTGGCAGCTACCGCGAATTCCAAGTCCCGGAAGCTCCAGTGTCCCCAAATTCCGATTCGCAAATCTTCGGAGCTTCAAATATCGGCATTGAGCTTCACCACATGCCGCGCTTACTTTGATTCGGTCTGGAGATGCCCAGGTACGCTCACTTGTAGCTATGTCTCCTGTCTTCAAAACTAATTGCTATCAAGAACCCTTCGCGCAAAGCACTGAACCCACACCATGAGGGCGCAATTAGCCCGCCATGTCTGCCGACGGGTCCTCGTTCCTAGGGGCAGCGTCCCTGCCTGTTCGATTCTTTTTCGCCCAGCTTGTCGTCATACACAGCTCCCGGTAGCATCGACGGTGTCCTTCTCTCGACGAGCCCAGCGACGGACGTTCTTTGGCATCCTCCAGAAGCCCCCGAAACAGATCAAGAAGCCAGAGTATGAGCCTGGGTGGACGACGGTCTTAACATGGAGAAATCGTCTTTTGGAAAGCGTACGGCCGCCGTCGAGGACAGAACTGGTTGAGGCATTTCGGGACTTGTTCGCATACAAAGTGCGCTTCAACATCGTCGTCAACAGCACTCAGGCTTTGCACTGCCGTAACCTGTTGAGATACTTGCTCGAGAATAAGGACGACGAGCCGGGACCAGGCCTGACTTTGACCGAGTTGACGAATGCGCGGGAAGCGTTGCTGAAACTGCCAAAAGAGGATACTAAAGACCATCTGGAGTTCTCCAGGCTCTTATACGATGCGATTAAGGAGGAACGAGCATTGGATTCAACAGATCCTGGTGCTGCGGAGGACTTCGAGTCGTATCTGGTTGCCCTGACCATATTCGGCGCATCTCCCGAGGCCTTCACCACCTTGCAGGAACACTGGGCTCAGTTACCTGAAGCAGATCAACCTGGCGCGCAGAATCTTTGGGTCAATGTCCTGCAGGGGCTGGCGGAGGAAGGTCGTGAGGCAGAGCTTGTGGCAGCTGTCAAAAAGGCCGAGAGACTCGGGTTGCCTTTCACGTCAAGTTTTCATGAGGTTATGACGACTTTCTTCGCCAAAAAGGACAATGTTTTGGAGACCAAGAAGTGGTTCCTAAGGCCAGCTCACGACAGCGAGCATCCAAGCCCCAGGACTTTCAAAGAAATCTTGCATTTTTCAGTGAGGAACAACCAACGCGGTTGGACAGCGCCGATCTTCAAGAAGCTTGTTGACGCCAACCCGAGCAAAGAGCATTGGGATGTCATCTATCAATGGGCAGTACTGTCCATGGGCAAGGGGCTTGATGACATCAAGGGCATGTTTGATGTTGTTGCTCGCCACAACCCAGACGATAGCGCCTTTCTACCAGACACCCAAACGATCAATGGCCTGCTGGAGGTTGCGATTGAGAAAAACGACCCGTATCTAGCAGACAGGCTTGTCTCGTTCGCGAGCGAGCTCGGCATCCGGCCTGATGCAACAACATACCTTCTCCAAATGGACTTCAAGATCCGGGCAAAGGACTTGTCAGGGGCCAGAGCGGCATACATGCAGCTCCCAAAGGCGGATCTGAACGGAGAAGATGACTTGCCCCTGATCAATAAGTATCTGCAAGCACTGTGCTACCAAGCAAACCCGAATTCTACGGCGATACGCGAGATGTTGGATATTTTGGAGGACAGAATTGTCACATTGGATCCAGAGACAGTGGTCGCACTATGCACAGTCTTCCTCAAAAACGACCAGCAGTTTGAAATTATCGACACGTTGTCGCTGAACGTATTTCAACACAGCAACGAACAACGACGATCCATTAGAGATGCATTTGTGGCATACTGTTTAGACAAGAAAAACAGCACGGCGAGAGTTTGGGATGCCTATTCCATCCTCCGTCAGTTCTTCCAAGAGACCAGCGTTGAGAGCCGTCTCCAGCTCATGAACGCATTTTTCGACCGCAAGCGCTCTGACATGGCCGTCCATGTATTTGGACACATGCGGCAGCACGTCAACCCAACATTCCATCCCAATAGCGATGCCTACATTCAATGTTTTGAAGGCATGGGCAGGTGTCCCGACTTGGACAGTACGAAGCTGGTTCATAACATGTTGAAAATGGACACGAAGATCCAGCCCAGCACAAGGATGTTCAACGCTTTGATGATTGCCTATGGAGCATGCAGGAAACCGAGTCTAGGACTGGAGTACTGGCAGGATATTGTCCGTTCTTCAGAAGGCCCATCATACAACAGTCTCGAGATTGTGTTCTTCCTCTGCGAACTAAAAGCCTTTGGCGATCAGATTGCCAGGGATATCTGGAAGAAGATCGAGAAGATGGAGGTCGATGTTCCGCCGGCAGTCTTTGCCTCTTACTGCGGCGGCCTTGCAGGCAATGGCAATCTCCAGGAGGTGCAGAGCACAATCAGAACCATGAAGCGAGCTGTTGGGTATGGGCCTGATGCTATGACGTGAGTATATCCTTTTCATCTCTGCCCAAATTTTGTAGCTAACCTCTGTACAGGCTTGGCATTCCATTTAACGCATTGCCTGGGCAAGGCTTGCAGCGAGAGTTCGAGGCGTGGGCCAAGAACCAGTTCCCAGAGGAATGGGCGGAGGTGGAGAAGTTCCGCTACTATTACACTCCCGAAAAACTGAAGAAGTTCAAGCTACAGCGGGTGCTGAAGGCATGATGTGTACAATAAGTACTGGAGGAGCTACTTGTATCTGTACATTTATAATAGACGCCAAGATGTTGTACAATTCATACACGGGAGACACTCCCGATGTCCGCAAACAAACCCACATGCCCTGCAAGCCTTCCGAACCCCTAATTTGCTTCAAATTCTCTACTTCCACGACGCATTGAGGCGGAACCTCTTCTTCAGTAGCTCGGGGTGGTGGTGCACACTGGGGTGTATACCCATACCAATCGCTCTCCGGATTGCCTTTGCCATCTTCCTCTGGTTCGTCGGCTTCAGTCCCGTGTCCTTGTAGTGCCTGATCTGTCCGAAGTTCGTCATGTACTCAGAAATCATTGAGAAGTTCTGCAACACAGATTTAGTATCCCGAGGGCTTTGACAACACCATTTGAACATACTCTGTAGTGGTCCAGGGGGTTGATTCCCAACAAGTCAATGACATCAGTCGTGACGATCTTTTGCCTGCGCCATTTCTCCATCTCGAGAGGGCTGAGGTCGTGCGGCGCGTATACCTCGCCGGTACGCCAGCGACGCGGCATTTGCTTGACGTAGTCGTCGCTAACCTTCTTCTCACGGAGAGACTCGAGCATGGTGCGTTTCCGAGCCGCAGCTCCCTCCAAGCGGGCCTTGCTTCCGTTGTTGATGAGACCGCGGATACGGTCGGCTGAGTGCATCGGGGGCTTCTCGTCGAGGTTCAGGAGATTCTTAATCGGATCGGAGCCGGAGGACTCTGGGAAGCTTGACGTTAGCTGTTGCGCCACAGGGAGCTGTAGGGGGACATTGACGTACGGGCAACGACGGGAGTTGATGAGAACGGGCGCGCGATCCGGGCCATCAAGGCGCTCGGTGCCTTGATGGCCGAAATGAGTGGTAGTCTGGGAGGCATAGCTAGTTTTGTAAGGATTTGTTCGAATGTCCCAGCGAAACGTGGTCTGTCGCGAGATGTTGAAGCTGTCACGGGAATTTTTTGGTAGGCCGACGGAACCTCCCGCCCCACTCGTCCGATAAGCTTCCGCGGCGATAAGGATTTTTGTCCCTCCAGCTCCAGAACTTTTTCTTCACCGTCGTCAATCGCCAAACCGAACTGGGGACCCGCGACGACAACAGCCCAGCATGGTCCGCAAACTTAAGTATCACGAGCAGAAGCTTCTGCGGAAGCATGACTTCATCACATACAAGCAGGTACCGATATCAACCGCACCTCGCCCGTGCAGCGGACCGAGGCGCATGTGCTAACGTTGAATTACTAGGATGGCGATCACCGAGACGCCGCAGTGGTATGGCAGATTCCAGGAGAGGAGGAGAAGCGCGCGACACAATCTAACATACGAATAGGTGCGCAGATACATGATTCAGAAGCCTGAGGATTATGTGAGTATCGTCGCCAACGCCCGCATCATGAACCATCGCTGACGACGGTGAACAGCACAAATACAATAGGCTATGCGGCGTAAGTTCACCGAAATATCCCCCCGAGTCCGAGATCGAATACACGTCGAGACACAAACTGATACGGCTGTGCAGTCCATCCGTCAACTAGCACACAGGATCAGCCTGATGCCTCCGGAAAACGCGGCCCGCCGAAAGCACGAGCAACTGCTCCTCGACAAGCTGTACGACATGGGTGTTCTCTCTTCGGCCTCGAAGCTCTCGGCCATTGAACACAATGTCACAGTGAGCGCTTTCGCAAGACGACGTCTCCCAGTCGTCATGACTCGCCTTCGGTATGGAGAAAGAGACTTTCACAACTTGCTTCGTTGGGCATGATGCTAACGGAGATGTCGCAGCATGGCCGAGACCGTACAGGCAGCAACGAAGCTCATCGAACAGGGACATGTTCGTGTAGGCACGGAAACATGTGTCGATCCGGCGTTCCTGGTTACCCGCAGCATGGAGGACTTCGTGACATGGACCGTGGGCAGCAAGGTCAAGAGAAACATCATGAAGTATCGCGACAAGTTGGACGACTTCGAGCTGCTGTAGACGGGAGGATACACTTTCGGATGACTGGCTTGCCGCCATGGTGGGACTTGGCTTTGCGCAATATTTGAAGGTGTTATGGAGTTAAGGGGGGCTGGACATTGAGAAAAACATTCGACCTATCGCATTCGCAAGAGTCTACGTGGCGGGCCTTGAGTCAGCTTTGAGGCTTAGAAGACGATCTGGACTGGCGGAGATATCGGGAGAAATCCCTTTACTGGCATATTGCCCGATGCGCAGAGGTCAAGCAACTCGGATAGCTGGCGTTTACTCGCGTGTAGCGACGTCCGCTGAACAGACCATCATCAACAATCACAATTTATCGACAAATCGTGAGACGAAGGTTTCTACATTTGAGATTGTTCCTTGGCGAACCCAACCTCCAAATGAGTCAACCGATACCTATTTTCGACTCTGTCAGCTCATCACATCTGAAGTATACTGATGGATACGAACGAATCGCGAAGACTCTACGACCAATTCTCAAGGTTTCGTCGCAGAAGCACGTCATGCTGCAGGCTTGTGCTGCGTTGGGCGAGGAGATGAACACTTTGTGGACGGATGAAACGGTCGCAAAGTTTGGGCTGTATATCAGTTCAGGACTATGAGACTATCGCATGAAAACGAGGGCTGAAAGGCCTGGACGAAGGAGCCGAGGCCACTACCGAATCGGGAAATTGTTGAGACGAAGCCGGGCAACTATATAGAGTCAACTCGTAAAAGAGCGCAATAGAGCAAGAGGAAATCCCGACATTGTCCAGGATGGCCATGCAGTCCCAGCTCGGGACAAACCTTTCCTAACCCCACAACAGACAAGAGAAAATGTGAAGAATCGTCGGAAGATAACTCTATGAGGCTGAGAAGGGTGCTTTGCACGGACATCTCTCGAGAAGAGACGCCGAATGGAACAATGGATTATCCCAGTCTTGAAACAGGGAACATGACCAACTGATACTAGGAACCGACGTTCTGGATGGCAAAGGTCCGATCTCCGCCAATCGTAGCTCGACTTCCGGCCCCTTGAGGTCATCGTCTACTCTCTGTGTCTGATGTTTTGCACCTTCTTTTTTGCGCTGTGGGTGGTCTCAACATCAGCGCACGGGGAAAGCTGAAGACTTTGTTTGTTTGAACGGATGAATCGGGGCCGGGAGACTCCCCAGCCGCGACGTTCCCTGTGGCTTTCTTGGTGTCTGATATAATAACCGTCATCCCAAGAGCCTCCCCGTTGTGAACGATGTCACGTCCGGGAAGCAACTTACACATTCTTTGATAATTCTATAGTGCGCTGGTCGACTAATTACGCTCCTTTTCCCCCCGCAAACAGTCGCTGATCCCTCGCTGAGAACGAACATATAATCAACGACGATCCTTGAAACGTAACCCTAGTTTCTTTTCCCGCAGACTTGTCCAAACCGCAACCTCGGAACTTTCAAGAAGCCACATATCACGAACACGCGCAAGGATTCAAACATGTCTGCCTTGAAGTATGCTTTCCTGGCCTCGGCCGCTCTTCACGCCGTTAGTGCCCATGGCACAGTAAACGGTCTCATGGCAGATGGCGTCTTGTAAGTCTAGGCTCGATATCTCTCTCATCCAAGGTTCACCCTCACTGACTCGATCCTACCCCTCCAGCTACGAAGGCTACAGCCCTCAGATGCAGTACAAGAAACCCCCGCCACAAGTTGTAGGATGGTCCATCCCAAAGGACCTGTCAAACGGTTTCGTCGCCGTAGACAAGTACGCAGACGCAGACATCATCTGCCACGTCGGCGCGGAACCGGCACCGATTGCCGCAAAAGTCACAGCCGGCTCTAACGTCACCGTCTTCTGGACCGACTGGCCCGAGTCGCACCACGGACCGATGATGGACTACCTGGCCCCCTGCAACGGCGACTGTGCCAAGGTCAACAAGGCCGACCTGCAGTTCTTCAAGATCGACGCCGTCGGCGTCGTCGACGGCGCCAAGGCGCCCGGCAAGTGGGGTTCGGACGACATGCTCTCCAACAACAAGTCGTGGACGATGACGATCCCGGCAAACATCGCTCCCGGCCAGTACGTCCTCCGCCACGAGACGATTGCGCTGCACGAGGCCGGTCGGGAGGGTGGCGCGCAGAACTATCCGCAGTGCCTCAACATTGACGTCCAGGGCGGCGGGTCCGAGAAGCCCCCCGGCGTCAAGGCGACGGAGCTCTACAAGGCCAGCGACGAGGGCATCAAGTTTAACATCTACAAGGATAACCTCGACTACCCCATCCCCGGACCACCCATGATGGGCGCCGCGCAGAAGCCCACACGTCGGCGGAAGAGGGTGACGGTCATCTATTGAGGAAAATGAATAGGGTGGCTCACTGGCTTGTGTACAAATCGTGTGACTGTTATGTATTTGTACAGACGAACATCTCACGACGCATAATGGGATGGGATAGGGCGGAAATCGCTGTTTTTTTTTTCTTTTCTTTTTTCTTTCTTGCGTGGGCTCAACCAACTTCTTGACACGCTGGTCGTGCAAAGTCTTTCCTTTGAGTCTCATGTCACCTTGACGAATTTTCGGTATCCTTGGCATACCACCTGTGTATAGACAGCGGTCCTGTGAGATGGGGTTCACAAGCAAGCGAGCGTCCATGGGCGTATATAAATCTCGCCATGTATCATTACTGTAACATTTGGTTCTTGTGAATGATAAAGTGTAAATGATTACACGATGGAGCGTGAGAGATGAGCGTGAACTGACAAATATGTCTCTTCGCCACTATAACTATCTGCCCACTCCTCTTTGGAATCTGTCTCCATGAAAGGTTGGGACCCTAAGCCTGCGTTGCGATTCGTCAAAGTATTCGGCCGTGATGAGTGCTCATGTCCGAAGGTACAGCTCCGTACCCGAATCCGAAAACCTCGCGCGGCCAAATTCTTTTTGGTCTTTCGCCGCCGGTTTCAGAAATATTTGCTGTTTCCCTCTCGACGTTGCCGGGAACCGAATTTCGCGTGGGCCCTCTCTCTTTCTCTGGGGGAGGGGGCCGAACGCTGTGCGGCTGCGGTACTTTGCCCCTCGACACGGGTCACATGGATGTCCGAGGGGCCCCGGACCCGGCAGATCTACAAAAGAAACACGAAATTCTCAAGCACGGAGGACCTTTTTAAGAGACCTCACATATTGATCTGCAACGGTGGTGAGTACGGATACGGAGTACTTACATACCCTCACTCGTGCCCGCCTCCCCGTCTGCGTGGCCCCGGCGATTATATCAGCTCTCTTACGTTTTGTTTCTATGGAGCTTTGGTCATGCCACGGCTTGTAGGTTATCAGCGTTTGTATGATCTACGGGCGCGCCGACTTCGAAGCTTGGCGAAGATATTTCGCGGGACTTTGCGTGATGCCGAACATTCATTGTATTAAGTCATCCGTTTGTCCTCATTCTAGCATATTAAGAGAAAACACCATGTTCTTGCCCAGTATGGAGAGCTCTTGTTTCTCACTACGCGTTTGTCATGAGGCTGATCATGCTATGCTCCTAGAAGCCCCTGGTTTGGTAGAGATCGCTTCTTGCCAGCAGTGATGTCCAAGGCTCATTCAGTTAAACCGTATCAAGACTTCGGAGGTATGGACGTTGTCTGGTTGCAGGTACGTACATGAGACAAAAATCACGAGTGCCTGGGCCAGTCCGTGGTTTCTCCTTTATTCTCATTAGACTTTACAGTCTCCCACGGAGGAAAAGGAGTAGATGGAGTGCGGGTTCATTGAGATCATGATACCGTAGAAGACGAATGAAGTCTCCTCTCTCCTATCTAAGTAGTATTCCTGTCTTTGCCGACATCTTGTCATCGCCAGGATATTTCAACTGCACTGCGGTACAAGATTGACACACTGATTCCTCTTGATTCAGGGAAACTAATTAAGGTACATTATTTACGTATAGTGTGTAGTTCGGAATTACCGGTAAATCCATCGTCACTGTTTCTGACAACATCTGCAAGAGCGGACAAAATAGACGTTCAGGGACATCTATCAGCGGCTCAAATTTAGCAAAGGCTATATCTCGTTAGCTGCATGGGTCTCGTACAGGTGAGCGTCGCTTGCGAGTGCTGTAGATAGTTTGATAGCTGATATAGACGCAGAACCCAGGTCGTCGGTAAGAGAATGCGGACATCTCGATACTCCAGGTAACCAACCAGGAGGGCCCTGGTCACTCAAAAGCAATTGGACCCGGTTGGCCAGATATCCCTTCTCTAATTTATTCGTTTCACTTCAACATGACCAAACTCTTCGAAGCATGTACCGGCTGCACGTTTGTCGTGTTGAAGAAGGGGCAAGTCAAGTGGCTGGCTGGGCTGGTGCCGTGAGGATTCCGTCCCGGTATGGAAGTAACAGAGATCGAGCGTACATAGACAGGCGCTGCCAACAGAGCAACTTCGGCCGTCCCGTTGCAGACGCAGCGAAAATCCAATGGATAGATAGCAAGAGAGAAAATCGTTCCTGCCCTACTTACTATGACGGAACGTTTTCTGCACTCCCTCCATCAATCAAGCTGTGACGACTCGGCACCCGGCAGGCACCCGTCTTGACACCCCCTGAATAGACCGACCATACAGCCAGCCTCAATGAATATACAGACAAAATTGACAACAAAAAAAAAAAAGCCTCCGTCATAGGGTGTTGAATCCTGTGCCTAGAAAATACCAGCGTCCCAGTTTCTTCTACCCGTTTAACCACCAGG
>JFFI01000434.1:0-20292 GCA_001563125.1 Colletotrichum salicis
TTCTTGGTAGTCGGATTGGGACCACTGATAATAAAAGAAAAATAACTGGGCGAGACGAGTTACTTCCTTTGGTGATATCGTGTGATCGAACCCCTGGCAGTGATACTGATTTACCCCTGTGATTAGTCGCCGACGTGCTCCAAGCCATAAGCCAAGCGTCGTTTTACCAGAGACGAAGCCCAAGTGAACAAGCCAAAGGTTCAAGAACTCAAAAACCTCTCAAGTCAAGAGCACAGCATGCCCAAGAACCTTGAAACAAGCCGTAATATCCCAGCTCTCGTCGATGGTCTCCCTCTTGGCCCACACATTCTCCATAACCCCCAACGCAGCCTTGATCGACCCAAACACTTCGAGCGCACCCATCTTACCCACCATCTCGCGAAACATGTGCTCCTGACACGGATCCGCCAGACACCCGATGACGCAAAACGGCCAGACGACGGTGCGCAGACACACGGGGCTGTGCAGCGAGTTGAGCAAGTCAATCGTGATGGCTACGCTGGAGGCTGTTTCCGGACAGGAGGGTTGCCACCCCGACACGACGGTCGAGAGGTACGTTAGTGCGGCGTAGGCCCAGATTTTGGTGTGTATGCGCGCTGCGTCGCTTGCGTCGCGCGTTTGTTGGGATTGGTAGAGCGTCAGCGGATCAGGCGGGAGTTTCGTAGTATCGACGTGCGTAGGGTGCGGCGGCGGCGGGGCGGAGGCATCCTCGGCGTCGGTGGCGGAGCAGGAGCCCGCGCGGCAGGCCATTTCTTCAGCGCAGTTTGGGCTCCCCATGAGTTGAGGGCAGGCGTTGTCCATGCAGGCTATCCCCTCGCGGAGGGCGAGCTCGAGGCATCCTGCGCGGGAGACGAGGTGCGTCATGGAGAGGGAGCCCGCGCGGCGGGTTTTTTTTTTCCAGGCGTCGAGGGAGGCGATTTCACCAATGATTTGGAGGACCCAGGACTGGCAGCCAAAGTACTCTTCTAGACGGAGGCGGGGCTCGACTTCGGCGCAGGCGGTGGAGGGTTCTTTGCGTGGGGAGAGGAGGTGGCGGTGGTAGCGTTGGAGGCGGGGCGGGCGCTCGAGGGCGGTGGCGGAGATGATGTCGAAGTAGAGGAGGGATGCGGTGAAGAAGCGGAGGGCGGCTTGGTCGGAGGACCAGGGTTTGTGGGAGCCGGGGGGGAAGGAGACGCCTTGGAGGAGGGGCATGGCCATGCTGGTCATTGTTGGGTCCCAGCGGTCTGGGCTGGGGAGGATTTGTTGGAAGATGATTGTTGCGGCGTCGAGGTGCATGTGCCAGTGGTCTGTTGTGGCCAAGGTCACGTCAAAGATGAGGAGCTGGACGATGCTCTCGAGGACGCGGCAGCTTTGCTGGAGTTGGTCTTGCGGGTCGCGGGGGACGCCGCCGGGGCCGGGCTCGTTGATGCGGGTCATGTCGGCGCGGAGCTCGCGGAGGGCGAGGTGCATTTGGTGGCGGAGGCTGGCGACGGATTTCATGCGGCAGGGGGCGTGTTCGACTTGGGCCGAGCCGAGGACGACGCCGAAGAAGTGGGAGGAGAGGCTGAGGGCGGTGTGGTAGAGGGCCTTGTTGTGGTTGAGGACGTTGAGGAGCCAGCCGCGGCCGCCTTCGAGGAGGGCGGGTTTGTAGAAGGGGAAGAGGAAGGGGAAGACGTAGTCGAGGTAGATCATGATGAAGCTTAGGTTGGAGTCGTCGGCGAAGGGCGGGGATGAGGTTTGGGCGGAGGTGCTCATGCCTGTGCCGGCGGCGAAATCGGGTTGGGGTTGTTGGTGATGTTGGTGTTGTGTGGCGGATACTGGGCTGGAGTGGTTGTTCCATTCCGGGCTGTGTTGGCGCATCTGATTCGGTGATGCGCCGGGGACGATTTCATGAATCGACCACTTTACCGAGTTCATCTGAAAGGGCGGACTGGACGATGAGTCGCCGGGTGTGTCGTTCACGGTGGACGGACTATTGGAGTCGTTGGCCTTTGATGAGCCGTCGTCGGCACTCAGGGCCGGGACGGGAGGAACATGATCACCATCCTCGGATCCGCCTCCTCCTCCTCCTCCGCCGCTAACTCCGCCTCCTCCCTCCACGTCGAGGCCCTGTAGGTACTTTCGCTCGCGGCGGTGATTGGCCTGGATCTTGACCTGCTTCTTGAGCTGGTCGGCCATCTCCTTTTGTCGCTCGCCGCCGTCCATCCAGTCCGGTTTCGTCTCGCTGTAGAAGCAGTTGATCTCGAGCTGGGCGCACCCTTCGCAGACGGGCCGAGCCTCGTCGCACTTTTTGCGGCGCAGCCGACAGGTCCAGCAGCCCTCGGAACTGCGGATCTTGGCCGAGGACGACATGCTGTTTTTGAAGCGCGACCGGATGTTGGAGAAGGAGGACGTGTGGGAGAAGTCCTTGTTGCGGGAAAACATGATGGGCTATGGTGTTTGCTGCTTCGCGCATGCAAACAAGTGATGATTTTGAATGTGTTGAAAGGGAGACAAAAAGACCGGGGGGGGGGTGTGGGGTATCAAATGGGCGATCTCATTCAAAGATTGTGAGGTGAGCTCGCGAGCGGTCCTTGGTGTCGGTCGCTGCCCCGTCCAGTCAGTCAACTGCACGTGCGTGTATCTCGTTCGGATTACGAATACTTGAGGGTGTCACGCGTACGAATACAGCAACAGAAAAAAGAACAAAAAAAAAGAAGCACCAGAAGTCGGAAGTCGGATGCGCAAGTGACCGATGGGCAGTGAGAGTGCTCAGTGTGTGAGTGAGCGAGCGGATGAAAGTGAGTGGTGAATTGCTGAGTGAGCCGTGGAAGTTGTCGCTGGCTGCAGCCAACAATCGATTTGTAATCCACTTAAAAAGCGCTCCCGGCAGATTCCACCATCTTTTTGGGTGCCATTTGGTGGTGGCAGTGGTGGCAGTGAGAGAGGTGTGGTGCGTGGTGTGTGGTGTGGAGGGGAAGTTTATCAAGGAACAGACCGACCTGGGACTCTGGGAGGGATGAAAAGGTCAAGGAAGAGGAAGGGTGAGAGTGGGGGGGGGGATTAAGTTAAAGGATTAACGGTCAGGGGGAACCCCCCGGGGGTGAGCGAGCCCGCGGCCGGTCTGCGGTCTGCGCTCCTCCCTGACCTTACCTTGCGGCTTTACACACCACCCGGTGAGGCAGGTGAAGGCGACTCCTCACCTCTCTGCTCACCTCTCATTGGCGACTTTCTCCCTCTTTCGTCTCTCACACTCTCTCAGTCTTAATTAATAATTACTGCGTATTGCAAAAGGGGGCCTCCCAGATGATACTGGGCCCCACTTGCCTGCGGCGATCCAACGTTCAAATCACCCCTTTTGCTCCTCTTTTGCTCCTCTAGATTAACGAGCAGATCAATCCTCTCGAATCTATAACTATACGGAGTACTTCATATCAAGTCAGATCTGTATCCATAGGTACGAGCCACTCGTATCATCAGCTACAGCTTAAGACGCGTCACTCCAGGCACTAGGCAAACTGACTTTTGGCTCAACCATACTCACACACGTCTCATCCAGCTCATAATTAACCCGGCCAAGAGTCCAGACCAAGAATGGAGTATCCTAACACCGCCATCCATTCGTTCGTTGATCGAGCCACGATAGTATCCTTCAAATCGCCCTGCTAATTTCCCCTAAAAAAAAAAAACCTCTCCTTAACCCATGAATTAACTCCACTTCCCGACAGAGTTTTGACAGAGAATTATCAGATGACACCTTGCACGCCCCATCTGATAAAACCACGAGAATGCCATCCAGTAATACCACCGAGCACCACCAAGTACCCAGTACCTGACGACCCAGTACCCACCCAGTACAACCCCGAACATCAGTTTCAGCCCTAGCAGTCAAATCTGCCCAGCATGGACATAAGCAGACGCAGACGCGTAACGCCTATTTGACCTTAGTATGAACCTCTTGTGGAAATCGCAAACACTAGGTTTCACGATTCATGATCTTCCGTCGCTTACGCACAGCAGGATGCGAAAATCTGACGCTCAGAGGTGGACTACACTGCGCTGCAAAAGCTAAACGGCCGCGTTGCCGGAAAGTCGCAGCCTATCCTTGACCCGTGCAACGGTGCCCACATTATGCTCTAAAGAAGTGCTCTCTGTCTCTAACGACGACTGAAGAGGCAAGGATACCTCTGTCCGTAGTCTCAACTTGAAGTCAATTCCCGTGTTAGCTAAGCGGGGTTAAAATGCTTCCCAAAAGCTTCATAATTGGCAACAGAAGCATCTCTAGGTTCTCATAATCACATCATATGTTTAAACTCGTCTGAAGTTGTGAGCCCCCTCCGAAACACAGACAACTCGGAACTTAGCGAGAGGAGTTGAGCAACTCCTATCTCCCCGCCTGTCATTCCGCCATCATACTGACCCTTATCAGACCCGTCAAAGAAGAGGTCCTTCCATTTACTGAGAAGTCGGGGGATATTCAAAAATAGTCATAGTTGCGATTCCGCAACCGGTGGGATAGTTATAAAGTTGTCCTCGCATTTTGGAGACAACCTTAAAGGAAGCGACTCAGACACGTAGATGGTGGCAGCTGAATCGCCAACTTGGTCACACATGCTTAGGCTCTAGGACAATAAAGTCACAATTCTTGAGTGCGAATAACTGGGTTATCCTATTGAAAAATAAGATTCTTCACTAATATTGATACATCTTCAATTATCAAACAGAAGGGAATGTAAGGAGAAAGGATATTGGTTGGAAGAACTACAAGGATTTCGTTACGAAACAAAACAATGCGTCGGGGGCAGGAAACTGGGAAGAGAAAATCGGAAAAGGCAACATGGCCGGAACAAGTACTTTAGTAAGAAAAGTGCTGTGAGCACTCGGAAGAGAAAACTGATAGCAAATAATCAAGACAATCGACAACAAGGTCGTCCGTGCATTCCAGGAAATTTCGTCACCTCCCCAGGCTCTGGTTCGCAACACTTCAATACCCAGAATTCCAAAGATACCCGGGATCAGAGTTGGCTTTCGACACGATTCCTTCAAGCTGTTCGCAAAGCCCCTTCGCGTCAGTCCGGTCGATTGGATCGATCTTGATGAGATCGTCCTTGATGATGCCCAGAAGCTTCCCAAGTGCGGTGTTGGGGGCACTTTGTGGCATTCGTCTAAGCGTCTGGATCACCTTGGAGACCTCTGGATGCACAATGGCATTGTCTTTGTCGATTCTGTAAAAGTGTGACGGTACAGCGCCATCCGCATGTGCCCAGGTTGACTTCCTTGCGTTGCCGAAGTTCTCAACGGCATCCCAGTCCTGTATGAGCCAGACGACGAACTCCAGAAAGATACATCCAATTGACCAAATGTCGTACTTGCGGGATCTGGGGTCTTTTGATGTGACTGCTTCAGGGGCTTCGTAGGAAGGTGACGTTGCCCTGGTGAGTGTCGGTCCTTCCCTTACAAGAGTTATGCCTAGATGAATACGTGAGATGCCGAAGTCGGTGATCTTCAGGATACCCAAATCACCCTCTTCCTTGCCTTCCATGAAGTGAAGAATGTTTCCGGGCTTAAGATCACCGTGTCTGCAGTTGCCAGCATCGCCTAGCTCTGCATGAAGAGCATAGAGGGCCTTGGCGAGGCCCAGCATCTGATCTAGGCTCCAAAGAGCCAGCTCAGATGTCCGCGTCGCACCTCCATGTGTTTGCCAGAATTGGTCCAGGTCCCCTCCCTCGGCCCAAGGGGAAATGATGTAGTCCCTGTTTCCTTGTGAGAATGCTGCAAGACTCTGCGCGATGTGCTTGGTGCTGGGGAGCGTGCGAAGAGTACTGAGATTCGACCGTTCTTGATCAAAATCTTTTCTGAACCTGAACTCCTTGATCGCAACATCCATAGAAGGAAATTGTGCCTGATAGCCTCGACACGTTAGCACAGAACCAGAAGTGCTGCCACTTGAGTTCTCTCGCACCTTGGATCCTGTCTGATGAGAGGATTGTATCTTTGCTCTCCAGATCACATTTGCCGCATTGTGAATAAGTGATTCCGCTTCGATTAGAGGCAATGGGTTCAAGGGGTGAAGCTTCTGGTACTCCCCCATACTACCGAAGACAGGTGCCATCACCAGCCACTGTTTGTTGACGAAGTTTTCCGCCTGGTATCCATGTGCCCATTTCTTAGGAGGAACGAAATGCCTCTTGGGGTCGAGACCAGACTGCAGACAGTCACCACCTCCTTCCGTCTTCGTCCTTTCTAGAGGCAGATCTTGGTCGGTGAACCCAGCTTCGTGCAACTTTTTGATATCCCAAGGAATCCCAAGACACAAGAGTATCACAAACACCAACTTTAGATTGTGGGAAAAAACGACATCTACTATGCTTTTGGTTGGCAATGATAAAAATTTAGACTTCTTTAGTGCTGCTCCGACTCTTTGACGCGTGACAATGGCGTCCAAGATATGTCGCGGGACGTATTTGCGGACGTTATTAAGCGCATCACTCTCGAGAGAGTCGATTAACGTCTGTTGTAGGGGCTCAGGCGCCATTTCCGGCAGAGTTTCCATGTACGGCATGTAGTGATAGGATTACAATAGCGAGCGTAAGCCGGGCCTTTCAACTGTCAGCGACTCTGGTGGCAGCTTGCTGTTGGGGAGACCATCAATTTGGATTACCTTATTCTGTGGCACGATGGCTCGATGCTGTACCTGAGTTGTTCCACAAGTTAGGACAGACTTGTACCTATGGGAAGTTTGAGTACAGAATGCAGATGATTGATCGACAGTACGACGCATCATACATAACTTTGTCTCATGGCAATAAGCAGCAACACCTTACATCTGTAATATCAGTTTTTCATGTGGAGTCGAGAGAGAGGCGGCTTGACCAAAGACGACTTAGAATCTTAGATAAATGTGAGGACATGAGGAACCCTTTGGTCCGCGGTCCGGCCACTTCAGACTCATCTCGAGCAGAGCCGCAACCCCGCAGCTTCAAAGAGGCTGAGGGCTGTGAAGGCTGCCTCACTTGGAAATGCCTCACTGCAATTGCTTGATTGAATAGCTGGGGTGGTAAGGGTAGTGGAAAACGAGGCATCCAGACTAGTATCTGCAAGGACACGCATGTGATGTGATGCGATAGGTGTCTATTGGAATTGTCCAAGTTTGGGAGGTCGTTGCCAAGAGAGGCTGGTTCACCGGCAGTCCGAATGTGTTCGTAGGGGTTGCATCCTGCAGGCTGATCCAACGGCATTCGCACCAATATCCAAGGACCTTGCGTTTTGTGCCGCCAATGATCTAGCGCAGGACCTCGGATAATGGGCATGGGGTCCAACCAACATTATATCCGGCTGCTTACGTGCATCTGCGTCAATGACCGAGAACGCAAAGCATTCCGGAATGTGTTGGAAGTGTCAGGCTATGATTAGCCGACTTAAACACAGCCCTTCCAAGACTTTCCAGGTCAAGGGATACAAGGCGTACTAGTCCTGGAAACGACGAGTGAGATATCCAAAGAGACATTTGGCGAATGCACAGCAGTTTCGAACGATGAACACCCGTCGACTGTTCGCCAATTTCTTATGCGGTGTCTCCACAGAGACACCACCGGGGAGAATTCATGACTCTGATGAAGGTTCAGTTGAAAAGGATGACCCTTCCAGAGTCGGTCCTCTCCATCGCGCTTGGACGACAGGATCTTTTCCAAATAACGTCGCCAACAAGCCAAATCAACCTAGAAGACACACATTCTCTCAAAGCTTCATTGAACCAAGGCGACCAAAACAACCTTTCACCTTAGGCTCTTTTCCCCGCTGGGGTAGCAAACAAAGCATGAGCGCCTCAGCAACGTCACTTGCTTCTCTCAGACTCAAGTTGGAGGGCGCAGAAGTCGAAGTATACAACGAATGGGACGATAGAATCTACACTTGGGTTCCGAACTCGTCTATTGGCGAAATCTTCCAGGACCAGAATGAAATTCTCAAGGCAATTCCAGAGGGGGGTGGTGTGATGAAGAATGGCATGAAAGGCTTCATGTTCAAAGAGGCAAAGACCCTCGTATCTCTCCTCATCCGCTTTGGACACATCAAATGGTTGAACATCTTCCAGAGTAACAACTTCGGCGATACCTGCTTCCCTATCAAGTTCCGGCAAGTCAAGACCAGTAACTCTTGGACGTGGACCATAACATCTTCCAGATCGGACAAGATGTTCAGCTTCGAGGTCACCGCAAAAGAAACCAACGGTATTAGCAGAAAAGACAAGGACTCATTTACAACCCTTTGCGACCTAGACCAGTGGAAATATTTTGTTCCAGTATTTGCCCCCAATGGCCCAGTCCACCACGTCTTCGATCCCCGCTGTTCCATGCCCTTCCTGAAAGAGTTCAGTTCGAGTCAGACCAACTTCAGCATTGTTCGACATTTTGTCATGCATAAAAGCCATCTCGAGTTCCCATGGGATGATCAGATTGTAAGACTGTGTATAACTCATCCAGAACACTGCTGACCATAAGGACATTAGGGCACAGTAGTCGATGACAACGACAACCCTCACGTCGCTGTGAAAGAATTATTGTCTGTGCGAGGTCTCAACGCAAACAAGTTTCAAGAGCTTGCGATGAACGAGGCAACTATCCTTACGCGCCTCCGAGACCAGAACCATCCACACTTCATTCGAGCAATTGCGAGCTACACCCAAGGCAGTCGGCACTTCTTCATTTTCCCTTGGGCCAGAGGTGGGAACCTACGTGATTTCTGGAAAAAACAACCTAGCTTGAATGCTATTTCGGATGACATCAGTACTCAAGACTGGAACAGCTACTTGAAATGGGTTTTTGAGCAGCTCTTAGGTCTCGCCAGCGCCCTCAAGAACCTTCATCACCCAAGAGACAACCTACAGCAGTCTTGCCGCCACGGCGACTTGAAGCCAGAGAACATTTTATGTTTTAGCAAAACTGAAATCGGCACGAGAAAGATTCCAACTGGTGTACGGCTTGTGGTTGCTGACGCTGGCCATGCGAAAGTGCACGAGAAAGCCACTGGGTCCCGTTACCATGCAACAGAAACAGCCAAAGGCACGGCCATGTACTCGCCCCCAGAAGCCGAGATGAGCAAAACCCAACCTCGAACAAGGCGGTACGACATTTGGTCCCTCGGCTGTCTATATCTTGAATCCCTCGTATGGCTGATGTATGACTACGACGCGTTGTCGAACTTCCATAATGATATCGGATCAGGAGAACCCTTCTACATGACAAATCCATCTACCGACACCAAAGATGCGGTGAAAGAATGGATCAAAGCTATCAAGAATGATCCACGCTGCGCCCCCGTCGAGAAGACTGCTGTCGGGCGTCTAGTCAGTTTCATTGAAGAGAGACTGCTGATCGTTCGAGTTACAATCCGTCAAGCATCATCTAACCTCAAGGTAGACCCGCCAAAGCACCGAGCGACAGCAGAAAAGATCCCCCTGCACAGTGACGCTCCTGTCCAGATGATGGTCACAAGACCTACGCTGGATGCAGCTGGATTCTTGAACAACTCTGAACGAGCCGACGCAGTGGAAGTATATGAGGAAATGCAAAAGATATTCGATGCCGGCAAGAAGGGCCAGGATTTTACATGGATGAAGAAGGATGGAACAGCAGGAGCCGCTTCGCGCAGACCGCCTACCATCATATCCAGTCTTGCTCCTGGCGGCAACCACAGAACTCCCAGATCGAAGAAATCCGCTGAGAGACTGACAGGCGTGCGTCGAAATTAAGTCATAGAGTCTTGGGTGCCTTCTTGCTGACAGTTTTCAGATAAGCGAAGTAAGTGATCGAAAGCATCGACTCGAAAGTAGGAGGCGGTAGTGACTGACGTAATATGTGTTGGGCATGAATAGAAAGTAAGTCCATCCCCTAGCGTTTTTCAGTTAGTTCTTTACAGAAGATGCCTCCCACGTAGGGAGAACAGCTGATACGATTTGCTAACACAAGTGCAGTATGTCAGTGGCCCTTTCAATGTGACAGTGTGACACGATCACAAGCGATGGAAGCTGACAAGAGGTCGATTGCGATGACACAGACGGTATTGTATGACCAGATCCTGCTGTGAAATGCGGCTAATGATATTTTTCTTTGGTTTATACAGTTTGTAAGTAAAAGACAACCCATCGTTAACCAGGAATCTATTGCTAACCTCAGGTCGTTCGGCTGGTCGAATAGACTGTAAGTCATCTCATCTATATGATTGCTTATGCGATGCATTCGATTCCCGCTCTGCGATATTCATATCAGACAACCAAGAAATACAATGCTTACTCGTATCAATGTAGCCTGTACGTGTTTCTGTCAAATGATGCATTAAGCACCTACAAATTCTCATGAGACATCATCTGCAGCTTGACAATGTTTGGACCTACGGCGCAGATGACGAGCCCGCTACAGCCATTGTACTGGATGACAAGGAGAAGCGTATGACGCTCGAAGACTCCAATCTCTGCGATAGATGCCCAGACCTCAAGATCTGGTCCGAAACTTGCGAGTTTCTAGACACGCTCGCCGGCTTGGAGAGTCGATTAAAGTCATGCGATCTTTGTCGACTTTTGCATCATGCAATGTTTAGACGAGCAGCCCGACGAAGCGAAAGTATCAGATTCATGCGATCTGGCTCGTATCTGACGTTTGGGCAGAGGAATTGGAGTCCCATCTTGTCGCTCTGCCATTCAACTGGTGAGGATGAACTTCATAGACGCTTGATCTCGATTGCTGTGTGGTGCGTCGTATTGACGCTTATAATGTAGATTCAGAAGCTCTCACTCTGAACAAAGTCGAGCTCGGTTTTCCGTTCAGGCTCGCGCCCGGAAATGAGACTCATATGCGTATCCTCAATGAGTGGGTCAAGAGCTGCGACAACGCTCATCACTTACCAGAGGATCGAAACTTTATCCCTAACAGGCTGCTGCTGGTTGGCGACGAAACTAATACATGTGTTCGACTGGTATCCAACCTTGCAGAAGAGAACAAGCTCGTGAATTACGTTGCCTTATCCCATCGATGGGGGCGAGCCTCACCAGTCGAACACAAGTTTACCACGACTACCACGGACAACATCGACTTGATCACAGCACCGGCAGGGGTTGATGATGGCTCTTTGCCTCAAACCTTCCAGGACGCGGTGACCATCACGAGAAAACTTGGTGTGAAGTATTTGTGGATAGACTCTCTCTGCATCCTTCAGAGTAATGGTCAGGAGCACGATGCTGACTCAAAAGAGGACTGGGAAAGAGAGTCAAAGCTCATGGAAGAGATCTTCGGCTCCGCCTATCTAACCATTGCGGCTAGTTGCGCAAACCATCGATTCGAGGGGTTTCTAAAACCGCGGGCTCCGCGACAATTTGTCACAATGAAGGCCGATGCTGGTGTGCAGTTTCACGTATGCGAGATTATTGACAACTTTGAGGCAGATGTAGAGCATGGCGAACTGAATCAGAGAGGCTGGGTACTGCAGGAGCGTGCCCTTTCACGGAGAACCTTACACTTCACAAGCACCCAGACGTACTGGGAATGCGGAGAAGGCATAAGATGCGAGACGTTTACCAAGACAGCAAAGTAAGAGTCGACCCGTATTCCAGGCAATTTGTTCAACGGCTTAAGTTTGAATCTAGTCGGAAGGCAGCGTTCCTGGGAGACTCCAACTTCCCCCACTCTGTCGAATCCTTTAAACAAGGGAGACAACTTCAGCATTATCATGATCTTTACGAGCGTTACTCGTCTCTGGGGCTGTCGTACGCGACCGACAAACCAAGAGCTATCTCAGGTCTCGAAAAGAGACTGATGACGGCCCTAAAGTCGACCGGGGGTTACGGAGTCTTCCAGTCAAACTTCCACAGGGATCTTTTGTGGCAGCGTCGGAACATGGGAACAACACTACAGCGCATCACATTTCCTCCCAAAGAAGAGGTTCCTTCATGGTCATGGATGGCATTTAATGGAGAAATTCGATATATGGATGTTGCTTTTGGCGACATCGACAGAGCGAACATTTTATCACCTTTTGAACAGTCGACTGATGGCAACCCACCAGGCTGGACGCCTTCCTCAAAGTATACGCAGTTCAGGGCCCGAGTCAACAGACTGATTGGGGACAACCCATCGCGGATGATCTTGGATGAACCAGACCGGGTTCTGCCTGCACCGCTGATGTGTGTCATTGTTGGTTCAAGCAAGCAGCACAAGGATGGCCCGCTACGACACTATGCTCTTATTGTAACACCCGTTGACGGCTTAGAAGGAGGCAAGGCGTTCGAGAGAATCGGAGTCGCCTACCTATCTGTAGAGGATGTTTCGGTTGGAGATGAGACAGAATTTGTGAGCATTCAATAGCCGCCCGTTGATTTTGGCCTTGGGTTACTTCACTCTTACCTGTCCATCTATTATATATTTCAAAACACATTTGATTGAAGGCTGAAAATCTCGTTGCCTAACACCAGTGATGGCATCGCGATAGTGTGCCCGAGATTCGCTGAATCCCTGGCGGATGATCCTGTAATCCGGCCCCACTTCGGAGACAGATCCGTTCCGCACTCCGGGTGGTAGCAGTCAGTAGGTAGGTATGTCCCCTATCGAAGTCTGCCGCATAACAGCCCTCGAAATCGATTCCTAGACATCTCAATTGACCACTATTTGAAGTTAAGTCTTATCTGATTTGTATGTTTTCATGTTTCATCGAGGGTCACTACCTTGTCAAGCTCCATCATAGGTTTTCATTGCGGTTGAGATCTTGCCCTCACGGCCCGCTGATCCAAGTTCATCCAGTGACATCATGTCATGCCTTTGCACCCCGGATACATTTTTGCAGCAACTTCCTCTGTGCGCAAGGTTTTAGAGGTGCTCTTTTTATTTGTCTTCCAAACTGCAAAGTCGCGATTGCTCACAGCCAATTTAGTCAAGTACCTTAGATGATGCAATTCATGAGTTTTCGCGCAGGCGCCTTGCCATTGAAACACCTGGCGGGGAAAGGCAGTAAAGACTGTTGGTGACAACACACGCAGGCGACATTCTAGGTGGATGAGTTGCAACGGTTTGACTCAAGAAAAATGCTATTACGAAAAGTTCATCATCATACCAGAACAACAGCGCCCGCGAGCCATGCAGCTACTCGTACAAAACGCCCATGTCTTCCCTTCTCCATCCATGCCATGCATCATCCCTCGGCCGTGAATCTTGCATCGAATCCTCTCGTATCCATCATTCCCATGCTCAAAGAGTGCTCATGTGGTGACAGCAGCAAGTCCAATCCCCACCAGGCTCCTGCTTCCAAACACTATTGCAGATACCTTCTGTCGCAACAAGCTTCTTCCCCTCCTGGCGCCACGCGGTAACCCGATAGACGAGACTGGAGCTCATCAAGTCAATCTCGACAAACTCAGGGTCGTCGTGCATGCGGTACGCCGTCCAGGGCTCCCAGTCCTCCTCGAGGTATTCCTGGAGCGTCGGCTTGGATTTAGGTGACAAGGGCTTCTGGCCCGGGTGGGCGAGGACAGCCTCCTTGTCGAGGTATCTTTTTAGGTGCTTTGTCTTGCTGTCGCACATTGCTCGCCAGAGGAGGGTCTCAGCTTCGATTGTATCTTCCTTGTTGCGGGAGTAGATCGTTCCCGATCCCTTGGTCTCGTCGTCGGACATTGTGATGGTGTTTTTGTGTGTGGTTCTTTTCTCTCTGTAGTGTTGTTCGTGTATTCAGATGCGGTACTGAGTTCCGCTGGAATGCGAATCGTTTTGTCGCGGGGTTTCAATGATCAGAGGTCGAAGTCAGTGGTGTCAGGGGAACAGGAGCAAGTCAGGAAGTACGCAAAAGAGCTTTATGATGTCGCTCAGAGCTCTGGCCTCCCCGATCAGCGGCATTGCGTGTGACGGAGTCGTCCAAAAACAAGAAATCCTTGCGTTGCGTTGCGTGTCTGATTGGGCGGGCAGGGAAACGCTCCTGTGTTGGCGAGCTTGACGTCACACTCGGTGATGCGCAGCGGCGAAGAGGGGCCACCAGCCGCTCATTGCGGGGGAGCGTCAGCCGTGAGGTGAGGGACAGGGGTTGGAACTTGGAAACAGGTTACTTGATTCTCGATGGTCTAGACTCTTCTCTCCTTCGTCCACTGTCTCCCATTCACTCTCCTCGGTGAAGTAAGGTATTGGGCAAAAGGTTCGAGAGGGCATGCGACCTCTGATGTAACGCGTGCACTGACGGGTCCGGGGGCAATCCGGCCGAGAAGGTTCATCCACACATCGCAGTCTCGCAGTACTGCCAAGATTCAGAACAATTGTCTTTGATGAGGTGCGCTAACTAGCGTTGGTGGGCGCGGCACGTCAACGTTGTAGCCGGCTCCGCCCGGCAGATCGTGGGCCGCCTGCTATGGTTTCGATCTATCGTCTAACGTCCCCATTGCGACGGAAGGGCTAGACTGGTCTGTTCCTGGAATCGTCTTCAAGGACCGCAGTTTTCGAACTTCGATCGAAGGAAGTGAGTGATAGGTAACGAGTAAGGTCAAGGTCTACTACTACTTGCTATGGGCCGGTTCATCTAATGATGTTTCATCGACGCTGGTGAGCGCGCACCTATCATGAACTGCCCTTCCCACCCCACCAAGTAGCTCATTTGCCAATGCCCAAATGAGCTCTATGGACGCAAGTTTTTGGTAATCTTGTTGCTTCTCATTTCCAATTCAATTCCTCCTTAATCGAACTTTGGCGCATGAGACTTTTTTTCACTTGCTGTTGTAGAAAGACACGATCTCAAAACCGGGTGCTCGCGTCAGTTAAGCCACTGAAAAGATGACGTCAAGACTCCCATTTTCGGACAGCGATTGAGAATCAGCGTCTTTGCGTGTAGATGCGCCATCCCAACACTGTCACGATGAGTACTCGCGTCGATAACCTTAATCAATTCGAGCACATCACACACAATGGACGATTGGCAAGAAGCAGCCTTTACATCAAGACATGTCCACAACAGAGCGAACATGTCCAACAAAGGGGGCCGACGCGGAAAACGCGGTGGAGCCTTTGAAGTCAAGAGAGCTTTCGGCAGATATGACATCAAATGCCCGAGTGCGACCAAAGTGAAGGGGCCTACGTCCGAAAAAAGCATGGGAAAGTCTGCTGGTCCGTCAATGGATATCTTTCGCCTCTCGGATGATGGCAGGGGTTTGCTGGGACAGCTGAGTCTGCCTGGGGTGCTCGAAGCCAGCGTTATTCTCACGGGAAACAGAAAGGTTCTCGAAGATCTGATATCGCAATTTGAAGAAAACGAAAATGAGCCTGAAGTCTCTGACGAGTCTGACGAGAATGAGGGCCCTGTCCCTAAACACGATACTCGCGAGGATGAAAAGAAAGCAGACGACACCCACGAGGAGGAGGAAGTCGACGAAGAATCAGAAAAAGAAGAAGAAAGCGAGGCCGAGGAGCACAAACGGTTCAAGAACTTTGAGAAGAACAGCTTCCGCTCTCCCAAATTCTGGTTCCAATGGAACGGAGACGTCACGTCCACCACGACGTCCTCCCTAGATGATCGGGCGTCCCCGACCTCTAGTCGGGAGACTGGCAGAGGCTATGTTGTCTTTTCGGGTAATGACTGTCGCTCTTTCAAGGGTACCATCAGCTATGACTCCCTAGGCTGGAAGGACGTCTCGCTGTCTGGATGGAAGGAAGTCTCCATGAGCGAGAGGGACGTTGCCTTTGTCTGGAATTGATGGGAAGAGCCAGAGTAGATAATAGCTAGCAAGTCCAGTCTTCTTGCTTCCAGGGACCAACCCGATAATTCACTCCTTTCTGACTCTCTTCTTTGCCAGTCTCACTCTCCACCTTTCAAGTCTTGACCTCGTTTCTAGCCATCTTCGCTTGCAAAGCCGCATACATCCTATTCATCGCATTGCGATTGAACTCTTCCCCAGTAACCATCGGATACTTCTTCAACGGACCCTGGATGACAGCCTCTTTACACGGCTGGTTGAAGAAAGCCATGCTGTACCTCTCCCCATAGTAATCACCCTCTTCACACGGCGCCTTGACCCGGTGATATGTGCTCTTGAACCGATCGTCGCTCCAGCTCATCAGCAAGTCACCGATGTTACATATGACGACATCGGGCTTGATCTCGACCTTTGTCCATCCGTCTCCGAGGGCGTGCTCGCTGACAGCTTCACGACCAGGGCAGATCTCAAGCCCCGATTGCCCCTCTCGTTGGAATAATAGAGTGAGAAAGCCCCAGTCAGCGTGAGCGCCTGCTCGATGATATATCTTCCCATCATTGACGCGGGGTGTTTCGAAGTAGTGCAGAAGCCGCAGCACAGACTGCGCGCCAGGGTGAGCGGCATCGTGGTACTTGATGAAGTAGTCATCCTGGAAGCCGAGGCCCCGGGCCAGGCACAGCATCAACCTTTCCGAGATGGCTTGCACGCGATGCATGAAAACTAGAGACTTCGTCTTGAAACCAGGGAGGATGTCATCACTGGCCCAGACGCCGGTCATGTTCTCCCCGAACTGGAGCTGATAGGACTCCTTTTGGTCGGCTGCACCCGTAGACGGTCTGATCTGTGATAGCTTCTCCCAGCCGACGTTCTTAGGGCTCCACGGCACGGTGGCTTTTGCTTCATCTGGTAAGGCGAAGAAGGACTCGGACACGGAGAACATCTCGTTGACTTCGGATTGGCTGAGACCGTGGTCCTTGATGGAAAAGAAGCCAACGTTCTCGGCTGCATCACATAGCTGGGAGGTAATTTCATCGATCCGAGTCTCAAAATCACGGAGGGAGATCTGGTTTATGAAAGAACTCAATTAGTTCTCTCACTAGACTAGAAATCCGAGAGGGAGGGACAGGGTCATACCTCGGGAATCACCCGATCGACGTACTTCGTCTTTTCTGCCATAGCGTTTCGATCGACTTATTCTCACTAGGTAATCTGATCAAGTGCTAGAAGCTAAACGTCCGATTGGAGTGAGCAAGTATGTCGGTCAGTGACCTATAGGCTCTAAAACAAATGATAGCGACAACGACGTTGAAGTAACGAACAGGCTCGACGATGTCTCCAGTTGAATCTCCGAGTCTCTACATCTCACTCACGCTCCCGGCAGTTGAGATAAGATGATGGAGAGTGATATGCAGTCATATGCACGTCCCGCTTGTCGAAAGCCGGGATTGGTGGACGACGCAGGCTTATCTTTGGCACCATCTTGATATCAGAGATGGTAGAAGACGCGTCCGCATACCTTGTGATTCCTGGTGGCACGCAGATCAGCGAAGGCTCATACACTCTCTAACCTGGGAAACAAAATGCATTTCCATGAGCAGCTGATGTACTGACGTTGTGCTTTTGGGCTTCGATGGGTTTGCCTGGGTCGTAACATAAACATCATATTGTTCCATGTTCAAGTTGTGTTGCGTCAAGAACCATGAGGTGCCTTCGGTGGGTTAGGCTTCAGCAGGCTACAGGGCCTGCGGTTGCTGAGCGCTCGACTGGGGTACCTACCGTAGGTAAGGCACCCGTTTCAGGCCTGTCAGGCTACTTCATAATATCTTTTTGAGTTCTTTCACGACAGTCGTATTGCAAAACATGTCAATTTCGTCTTTAATGAGATCTATTGATTCTTATAAGCCATTCAATGGAATGTCATCAGATTTTTCCATGACGATCAACGACCAGGCATGGCAAGTGTGTAGCATTACGCCATGTGAACCCTGTCCTGAGATCTAAATCCGTAATGAGAGCACCTCAGTTGAAAGTCTCAGACTCAGACAGCAGACGGGAATCCATGATCCTCTCACAATTCCTGCCCCAACTTATACAAAAGCGTAATCGCAAAAGACCCATCCTCACTCCTCTCCCCAGTCCTAAAACCAGCAGCCTGCTCAGGCGTAATCCTCACAACCGCCGTCTCACTCCCAACGGACAGATCCGCGTGGTTGAAATCGATATTCGTACCCCGCACCAGAAGCCGCACGTTGATCTCGGCGCCCGCCGGGAGCGTGTACCGCGTGCCGACCGAGACGGTCACCAGCACGGCGCCCGATGCTTGCGTCTCGGCGCGGAGAGTCACCTGGTTGTCCGGGGTGTCGAAGTATTGAGGGCGCGCCGTCGACGCGGGAGGGCGGAAGTTGTAGCGGCTCGGGGCGTTGGGGACGCCCCGGCTGAAAGGGTTGCAGAAGGGCCAGCACCAGCCGCCGCCTGAGGCGCGGGCGGCGACGGAGGTGTCTTCGGCCAGGGTGCGGACGGCTAGGTCCGCGTTGACGGCGATTGGAGAGGCCGTGGTGAAACTGGCCCCGAGAAGGACGATGAAGAGGGCGCAAAGGCCGCGAAAGAAATTTTGAGACAGCATTCTGGGTCCTGTAGAGTGTGCAAGGTTGATGAAGGACGTGGAACTTGATGTAAACTGATTGCTGGTGTAGTGGATATTTCCATCGAGAGACAGGGTGAAATCGCCTGGATTATATACTGCAGCTCAGCACTCTGCGTAAGACCCCGAGATGCTCCTCGCGATGTCTAAATTTGCCTCATCAATCATAGTGTGCTAGGAGAAACTGTATTAAATCAGATGTCAGTAGCAATCTCCCCATATGAATAACCGGCCGCCCACCGCAAACAAGTTGTTCTGAGCCTGCGATACTGAACGGTTCACCAGAATAGACTTTGGCCGCCGGCTCGATCACTGAACAAAACTATGGTAGAAATGGCCGCATGAAATGCGTTGAGCTAGCCTCTACCCACGGAGCATTATCATGCTAAGGCGGTGCAGTAGCTCTGGGCAGTGTGATTGCAAAGAGCAGATTCTAGAACAATGAAGCGTTCAATGTTAGTAGCATCCTTGATTAAGACTTTGGACTCACTTGACTTCTTGAGTGATTGTATACAGATGGAGCTACTTGGACTTTGCAAGTCGGAATGATTTCCTATCAATTTGAGTTAAGCCGTACCTTCATTTAGACTGCCCCCTGAGCGAACGCCGGAAACCGGGCCCCGACTGACAGGTCGGACTGGCCGGCCCCACCCACGCCCGGTCTGAGTCAATCTGGCAGGGTGACAACCGTTAGGCTCATCAACCTCCCCAAAAATCCGATTGTCCAATCTCAGAACATGTAGACCTTTCTCATTCTTTCTCCTGGAAATTGTCAGTTCATTGCTGGTGAGTATGGAGTATGAAGGGAATGTAGAAATCTCCCAGGCAAGGCCAGACCGAACGGTGGAAACGGGCTAGTAGCCTCAGCCACAACCCGGTAGGTGCACAGGCCACACCGGGTGCCCCAGCCTCATCTTCAAACGTCGCGACACGCGACGCGCGACTCCAACTTTGACTTCATTCTGAACACGAGCCTGTCAGCTTCCCTCTGCCTCTTGATTTCAGTCCAAACTCACCTGTGGCATCATGAGAGTACGACCATATATCGTTTCTCGTTGAGAGCATAAGATGTCAACTTACTTACTAGACTGACAGTGTTGGAGGTGAGTTGAGCGAGAATGAGATGCTCATAGCTAGTGCAGGTAAGTCAGGAAGACAGCAAACCAGAGACGCCGTAAATGATGAGAAGGATGCCGATGTAAAAACTAGAAGCCAGTGATATAATTCACGTATTAGTGAGTCGATTCAGATGAGCCTTGAAAAGAGAAATGAGGACCTAGGACCTAGCACCTACCTTGGTCATATCCTGCTTCGCGAGTAAGTCATGCCCAACAAGGGAATAGACTAGGTCAAATTAGCAATACCAAAATAGAGAAGAGTCTTAATATTATTTGCGTCCCCAGTCCAGAAGGACCTAGCATCCAATCCAATGAAGGAGAGGAAGTTCCCAGGCAATACCACGGGGAGGTTTGGAGTCCGACTTCATTGCCCAAAGGAGTAGTGATAGGCTCATCGGGGCCAAGGAAAAGGAGGTGGGGAGGGAAGGGATTTCACGAGGGTGGTTCATCGGGACCGTGGAGAGAAAAGAGGGTGGGGAGAAAGGCGATTTTCCGAAGATGGCTCGCCGGGGCCTTGGAGGCTGAGGGAGGGGAGAAAGGCGATTTCCCGATGGTGGCTCGCCGGGGCCGGGGAGGTTAGCAGTAATCGCCTACACGCAAGCGATATAAAGTCCACCAGATTCGCGGAAACCAAAAACAACGGCGGAGAGAAGAGAGGAGAGAGGGGGGGGAGAGACAAACAGAAACAGAAACAAAAGCAAACGGAAGCGGAAGACATAAGAAAGTGGAAGAATGATGATCTCAAAACCAAAGACAAAGGAAACGCGGATTTGTTTTCTCTTTAGGCTTTTCAAGTTTTTTTTGGGCTTTTATGTAAGTTCAGGAAGAAACAAACGCAGAGAGAGAGAGAGAGAGAGAGAGAGAGA
>JFFI01000434.1:20302-32159 GCA_001563125.1 Colletotrichum salicis
AAGTACTCTAGAGAGAGATGGGGTTGCGGCGAGAGCCACGGTAACGACCGCGGTAACCACCCCGAGAGTTGCGATTGCGTGGCTGAGAAGGAGGAGCGGGAGCGGAAGCCTCGGGTATGGGTTGAGAGAAAGGATTCACAGCAGGCGTAAAGGGATTCTGAACATTCCGAGCAGTCCCCGGACCCTGATAACGATTCGGTCTAGGCCCGCGAGCGTGACCTCGAGCAGGCTGGGGGTAAGACCGAGGCTGATCAGGGGAAGAGCTCCGGGGACCGCGGGGAGGCTGACGATTGCTCTGATACTGTTGCTGCTTTACCTGAGCTCTGCCCTGACCCTGGGCGGGACCACGACGCTTGCTTACTCCCTCAGACTTGGGTCCAAGGGGATCAGCAGGGGCGCGGGGAGAAGAGGTGCCACGGGGGGTATCGTTCCTCTCAGAGTGGTTCTTGCGGGAGGGGGAGAAAGAGATGTGAGAGTACTTGCGGTAGAACGCGTGATTCTGGCGGAAGGGATTGCCAGAAGGAGAGCACTTGCTCTTCCTGCACTTAGCCCAAGCGACTCGAGCAGCCATAAGAGAAAGAGGGGAGAGACAAGGAGGCTCCGGCTTTCCACGTCTGAGAGCACAAGGAAGGGGTGTAGCCGGAGCCCCAACGTTGAAAGAAGAAAAAGAGGAAATGAGATCATCCTCAGTCGGAATGGAGGTGGTGTGTCTGGCCACCTTCTTTCCAACCGAGTAGGTAGAAGAAAGAGGAGAGGAGAGAGAGGAGGGAGCTCCCAAGACAGGGGGGTTGTGCCTGACTTGGGAGGGGGAGAAAGAAGGAGCACCCAAGGCAGGGATGGCGGGACTGCCTTGGGGAAGAAAGGAAGAAGAAGAACCGAAGGAGGAGGTGGGAGGAGTATCCACCTCCATCACATCTGGGTAAGAGGAAGCGGAAGAAGAAGACATGTTGATGTTGTTTTTGGTTTCTTGCGAACTGACTGAATGAAAAAACTTACAGTTGGTAGACTTACCCTTGCGTGTAGACGATTGAAAGTGGGATGTAGAATGAGAAAGAAATCAGGAGGGAAGGGGAAAATGTGCCTGTTTATATATCCCTCTGAAAACGATGCCGTAGAGGTCTCCATAAATAGCATAACGTGGCATCTCCTTTACGACTTCGATTCGAGAGGGTTTGATACTGAGTGGACTCCATGAACAAGTTATCACGACGCCAAACGCCGATGGGCGTCGAGGGTTCAAGCCGGACCAGAACTGGAAAGAAGTATAAAAGCGAGAGACAGTGAGCTATATGGCCCGGCATAAGGTAGTCGAACCGGGCACCAAAGAGCGTCACGACGGCAACATAGACGGCCTAAGATATCAATAGATGGCTCGATAGGCCGCAAAGTGGGAGACTGGCAAATTCGAGCAGCAAGTACCAAGCCCAGGTGCGAAAGAAGTCCAGCATTGAGTCAAAGTCATCGTCTCTTCGCTCTACGACACCAGCGACTTCGCCATGCGCCGTAACTTGTGCTGGCTGATTCAGTTATGAAACGCCTGACATCACCGGCAAGACTTACACGATATTGCAGCAAGAAACTACGAAGATGGAGGCATGGCGGCCGTCAAGGTTGTGGGGTACCTTTGATATCTGCATGGCCATTTCGGCAGTACCCGTCGGGCCATTCCGCTACCAGCGATTTGAATATCCCCGACTGCTTGGAACGTCCTTTGGAGAATTGGTAGTATAAATTGACGCTTTCTGCCCGAAGCTGGCAGCGTCGTTCTTTTGCGACCACAATCCACATCCATCGCATCGGAGAAGGAAGTAGAAGAAGAGGAAGACATTGTGAATGTCAAGTTGACCTCTGGGGAAAACGGTTCAGCGACTCGCTTGGCCAGTCAACCAGGCTCACCCTACTAGCGTCTTCCATTACATATCACCGGTCCTTCACAAAGTATTCCTCCTAGCATAGTCACGGAGGAGATACCCAAGGCGACTAGCCGCTAAATTAATGGACTACCGTTGATACATATATAACTGGGTATTTTAACGTTGCCTGTCCGAATATTCTATTATAGAAAATTGCACCACTCGACTACTACTCAGAATTAGGGACTGGGGGGGCCCCCTTCTCGCCCATATCATTTAGACCGAGTCAACACTCCTACGCATCACTTTCCAAACTGCCCCTCGGATTCTAAGAGGCTTAGAGAGAGCTGCGACTTTGGGGAGAACTGAAGGTAGGTGGGACTGGCCTGGCCTTTCTCTTACCAGGAGAGAGCACAAGTGAGAACGCAGAAATGAGATCTTAGGGAATCGGCCTTAGCTTGTCTATCATGGGAATCACATATACTCTACTAGTTCACACTAGATAATGTCAATTCGTTACGGAGTATTCTTACAGGAATAATTACGGAGGAGACAACGAAGGTAAAGAGTGAAATTACGTTCGAACTAACTATCTGATCTTCTCCTCTTATATCCTTTCACAGTTGGTTCAATGGATTTGTTCCAAGTCTCCCTTGCACGCATATTGGAGATTACCACCAAGACGATCCGCAAAGATAAGAGCCGTATCTTCATCCTCGCCGACATCCCTTGGCAACAACAGCAAGTAAGGCCATTTCCACCGACGACAGGGTAGTTCACAGGGTCGGCCACTGCTTAACCGTTTAGGTTTCCGAATCCAACAGCACACCAAGTCTCGTCTCAGGACATGATGTACTCAATAGTCAATCGTGGCATTTCCGGCAAGCTAGAAGGGTCTTTCTGCCACCGTCAAGAGGTCTGATCAAGCCTCGCCGCCCCTTCTTGAGTCATACGTGTATTCTAGTAGTCCCACACACGAGCCTTCGCTATGTCCTTCCCGGGACACTGAGGACACTTTCTAGCCTCCATTGAAAAGCTTGAGGTAGAAAATGTGTCATGGTGGTCAGCTGATGGCCACAATGGGCGGTAAACTTTGCCAAAAGGAACGATAAAACTCATCTCCGAGGCGAGGGCATGTGCATGGCCATGGCTAGAGTTTGAACGGGACAACATTCTCAAGTTATGAAAGTCCCCTCCTCATCATTAGCAAAAAAGTAGTGAACATGTTCTTGTACGCTAACTATGCTTCAACTAATCCATACTTATGTATCAGAAAACCCCGGTATTTACCGTTGCCAAGCTCACGAAGCAATCATAGCAAAGCCGTTCTTCTTCAGATCAAGAAACCAACAATCTGTGCCAGCAGAGTCATGTACAGTACGAAGACCAGGCTGACAGACTGGCTCGCACCCGTGCCTTCACCCAGTCATGCCGCAGCGCCGCCGCCGACCTTGGACATGATGAACTTTGTGGCTGCGTCCCCGTCCGACTGGACGTAGCTCAGATGAACCTGGATGTCGGCACCACTGTCGCAGAACGGGTCGCCGCTGTTGCAGAAGGAAGCCATCTTGCTCGAGACGGCGTCGCACCCGGCGGTCTTTGTTCTTAGAAAGATCTAGAAGGAGGATTAGTCAGCAAAGCCGCTCTTGACCAGATACCCGGGTTCCTGCTTGGTCTTGCTTACGCCGTCTTTCTGGCTGGTTCCTTGGTCGAAGGGCTGCCCGGTTACGTGGCTTGGGTCGCCCATGAGGACGACGGCGGCAACTATATTCGTGTCAATGGCCTGTAGAGATTCCTCGGCGTTGCTCAAAAACATACTCTTGTCCGTAACATCAGTAGCCTGGGGCTCTGTTGCCTCAAACCCGGTCTCGCTTGTGCCGCAAAGAACATCGGCAGTGACGTGCGCACCCTTTGCTGTCCGTCAGTCTCCCTATCTCGTGATGGCAACGATGAATGATCACTAACTTGCGAGTATCCCATGAGAACCATCTTCGTCTGGGGGCACGCCTTCGCGTAATCCTGAACCAGCTTGGTCATCGCCGTGACACCAGCCTTCTGCGACGGCTGATAGGGATTTAGCAGCGCAGGATAATCGACCGGGACAATATCGGATCCCGGTACCTGCGACTGGATGTTGTTCGCGATCGCGCCAATGACTCCCGTGCCCGGCTGCTCGGTGCTGGCCCGGGCTACAATCATATGCACGCCCGTCGCACAGCCCGTCGCGTTCGTCTGTCGGGAATGGATCTCGCTCCTGCCCTGCAGGGCGCCCAGAAAACCTAATGCGACGACGGGTGAATAGACCATGTTTGCCGAATTGGAACTAAGCGCTCTGCACTAGTGATTTTGACAGGAAAGGTTGTTCGTTGGGCAGATGCTACGTTGGCGTCGAGTTACTGTGAAGATTCGTTAACATAAAGCCAAGATGGGACGAGGGACGCTGCGCTACTTATGCGTGAGTTGCGATGGCAGCCGTCAGTCCGAAAGCTGAGTCAATATCAATCACCGTTTTCCGTCCATCGCGGCAATCGAACCAGCCGAGGCTGCTTTGGCCCAACTTCAGCTCATTTGCGACAGAGAATGCAAGGAGCTTGGCAAGAAAGACAGCCGAGCTGGCTGAAGGACGTTGACCTCGCGAGGATCTCCCATCGAAGAGTCGCCTCTGACCTGGCGGGGCCAGACTGGGGTTACTGGACCATCCCAAGATGGAATCAAAAGCGAATTCCCAAACAAGCTATCGGGTTCTCGGCCGATTCAACGTTGAGTGGTGGACCACATGGTCTCAGCATGGTGTGTTTCACCTTGGGCCACCAATCATGGGCCGGAACTCGCACTTTGAGACTCTCGGTTCGGTTGGCGGTGGGAGAAGTCTGTAGTTGTAAAAAGGCTGCAAAACGAATTGCGGATGATCGGCTCCCATGGTTGGTGATCTGGGGCAAGGTAGGTAACGTAGGACGCGGGTCTTCGCAGGGGGGCTGCGGTGAACACTGGAGCAAAGATTGAGAGATGCGACTGGTCGGCGCGGTTATGATGCACGTCATGGGTTATTTCATGGGGTCTTTAGGAAAACGAACGACACCGGGGTAATTCCATATCCTTCATCCCGGAATCCGTTCAAGGCTCTGTAGAGACAGATGCGATTGGTTGAAATCTGTATTCTGCACGGCAGCGCGGCAGCGTACATGGCGTTCATCCCAGCTATTTGAGTAAACATTCTCCAGCAACCCTCTTCATAGCCCCTGGTCTTTCGTTGTACCTCCTGAATAGACTCTTGTTGTCAACAGTGTCCAAATCGCTTCATAGATTGAGCAAGTTCGAGCATGCTGCTGTCCTTAGTTGGCTGCATGGTATTGAGTACCCCGAAGGCCGACCGCTGGCGTTGCCTAGTTGATGTGATAAGTGATCAACCAACCAACCGGGAAAAGATTTGCGCAACGACTTTGAACTCATGCCTCGGTTTGTGGATAGTTGATACATCTAGAAGGACTGCCTGTGAGGCGCTTGCCTCTCTTGGGTGCTGTCGCGAGATTTGAGATGCAGTCTATAGTCATGTCAAGGACATCGCCATCAATATAGCCGCGGCTGAGCTTCAAGATCAAATAGGACACGGTACTATCCAGGAGTGAGAAAATTGCTTTTGGGTGTGTCCGACGAGATGTCAGGATCTACATGTTGTCATCCATTTCAGTTCACAAACACCCTTTCATTTAATAAAATGAACTTCTTTCACAGGTCCAAGAGGAGAGTGACGATTTCAAGATCAAGCTGTTACTCAAAGAAGACTGCCCCCTCACTTCTTTCATGACTGGTACCTGGACTGAGAAGTTGACACCTATCTGTCGGAGTGGCGGTCAAAGCCCTTGCTGCGGGCCTTGTTTTTTGGCAAACATCTTATTAGGCCTCGGCACTTCGGACCAATTCAACAGGAGGCAAACAAACAGATTTGCATTTATGTTCCCTTGCCTGAAGTGGATATCTCCCTTGTCCCATCGGAGCTTTGACGGGCAGGCTTTTTCAGGAGGCAACTCGGCGGCCAAGATAAATCAGAGGGACGCCTTCGGTCATGGCGTTTCTTCCCGGACTCCACCATCAGCTAAGGCCTGCTATGAAACCATCCGCTGTTCTTCAATGAACTGGAGCAAAGCACGTCTAGCTCCATCACGTCCTTCACTAAGCCTCAACCGTGACAGAGTCGATGAACCTTATTAGAGTGTTGCGAGGAGTTCACTCCTTTGGCGTTGGCTGATATTGACAGCATATCCAGGGGAGCCGAGGCTTTAGCTTTCGTTCTTTAATAGCGTAGCCGAAAACTGAAGACAAGGGGCCAGCTATGACTCTCTTGCATCGACATCATTTCTATCAACACTTCCTGTTCACGGCCAGTCGAATGCTCGCCTGGAGACAATTGTGGACGAGACACGCCACTCACCGCGAGGCGATGGAGAGCAATTTGGATAGTTGGATCCCAAACTGTTAATAATTCATCTACTAAGACGTTGGCATGCCTTTAGAATCTTTCGGGGTCAAAGCGGCAGTCTACACTTGTTCAACGATTCAGTAGGTGTCCTGAGGCAGGGGAGTCTGGGGTTACGAGATGTTACCAGCCTTTACTCTCCTACAATCGCGTGAATATCAGCCTATGGCGCCTCGCAAGAGCGCATCATTAATTCTTGATGGCAGCTATTTTGATCAATTTTCTTGAGACGTTATTCAGTTATACTGAGGCCTAGGTCTGTGTGGCATACCAACCACATCTGTCCATTATTGGACACCAATTGCACTGTCTTTCTTATTAACACAAAGCTTTGATGATCGGATTGCTGAACCAATGAATTTTCAGTAGAATAAGTGTCACAAGTGTCTGCTTCCTTGGATATCCGCGCACGACTGCTGCCACCTTGAGGCATCCGAACACCAAGGATGATGACGTAACGCCACTGCCGAACATCCCGCCGCAGATTTCGGCCCCGCCAACCTCATCGTTTAGGGATAACATCGATTCATCCTACTAGCCCAATTTATGAGATCTCTCCTCAAGTTATGGCGTCACGGCAGTTATCTGCTTATAGAGACATCGACGTGGAACTCGACGCTTTAGCCGAAGCCCTAAGTTTCGAGGATCCGGACTCTCCGCTTCCATTGCTCGACGACAACGACAACACCGTCAGACGATCTACTAGGACAAGAGTGTATCCTGACGGCATCATGGAAAATGCACCAAAATGGATGAGGACCGCGCAACCATGGAGTCGCTCCATGTCGCAGAGGATCCTCACGACCCTACGCCCCCGACTAACAGTTGGATACCTGCTATGGAGTCTTATTGGGTTGTATGTCCTCTACTGCATCCTCATCCAGTCGCCGCTCCTCGCATCCAGGTTGCCCAGCTACTCGGGACCCTTTGAAGTCGGGACAATAGACATCGAGGTCCCCGTCCGTACCCTTCGCAATACGAGCGACTCAGTGCTCGCCAGCAACGGCAAACTTGCGTTCTCTCTCGAAACAGTGCTGTTCACCCTGTATTACCCAGCTGAGAAGGGTGTAAGGGGAACAAGTCATCACTACTGGGTTCCCAAGCCCATCAGCCTCACAGCAGAGGGCTTTGCGAGGGCTACTCATTTCAACAACTTTATCTCACGGCCAGTGTTTACGTTCGCAATGTGGACTCTGGTGGGGAGCATCAGGATTCCCGCCCAGGTTGATGTACCACTTATTCCCCCGACAAGTGGTAAGGGAGATGAGAAGTTCCCCGTCATGGTATTGTCTCACGGCCTGGCCAGTTCTCGGACGGATTACACACACTACTGTGGCGAGCTCGCGAGCCGCGGACTCGTCGTCGCTGCCATTGAGCATCGCGACGGCAGCGGACCCGGGTCGATGGTCATAGCCAAAGACGGCAAGAAACGCAAGGTCATGTACCTTACCAAGGACGAACTTAGAGGCGGCAAGGAGATGGAGTCTGATGACCTGAAGTTCGAGCAGCTAGCATTCCGACAAGCTGAAATTGAAGAGACGATTGCTGTGTTGCAGTCACTAGACGCCGGGAAGGGATCGACGGTTTTCACAGACAATGCCCGCAAAGAAGGCTACAGCTTGGAGGATTGGGAAGGCAAACTCGACTTCTCCCAGACAGTCGTCGCAGGCCACTCATTTGGCGCAACGGGTGCCTTTCAGGCTCTCAAAGGTGCTACATCAAACAAGAACCCGGCTGTGGGAGGTATCGCTCTCGACCCCGGGAAGAGCAGCGGCCGACTCAACACCGATATCGACGTGCCGATCCTCATCGTCCACTCCGATTCCTGGTCCAAGAAGAGCACACCGTTCTTCGGCCGGCCGCACTTTGACACGGTCAGGGACATTGCGAGAGATGTACTCAAGCGCGTGGGCTCAAGCTGGTTCCTGACCAGTCTGAAGACGAGTCATCCCAGCGTGACCGATGCGCCGCTCATTGAGCCTTTGCTGCTTCGTTGGGCTACGGGTGCTACGATTGATGCGCGGCAGGGGCTGCAGGAGTATGTCAGGGTGACTATGGAGTTTATGACATTTTTGAAGAACGGCACGAGAGAGTGCGTCTTGGCGGAAGGGGTGACGCATGAGGAATATGGAAAGGACACGATGACTGACGAAGAGAGGGCGAGAATACCCAAGGAGACGGCGAAATATTGGCAGATTCACGTCGCGCCGCCTCGTGAAGTGGAATGAGATTGGCATCTCACAGTTAGACGATAACATGTACGAGTCGTTACTATTTGAAATCTTGTTGATGGCCCTCGTGAAGCCTTGAGAAAACGACTGGGTCAGGGAGTAGGACCGGTTCGCTTCATGTCTTTGCTCCTCGGTCTGCCATTGGTCTCAAATGATGATCTTTCCTCCTCCGCGGCTACGCTGCACAGGTCAGGCTGCTCTTCCGACTGGCCGTGAATGGGAACCTGAGATTAAAATCTCACATCATCTCAGTCAAAGTGCACATCAATTCAGATCTAGCACAGAAACTAGATCTCCCGGCATGCCCCTCATCCTGTCAGGCCACAGGTGGGTGCCCAGCCACTCACCCTCTCAAGCCTCGTGAGTCTTGGGTCGTTGCCGAGCATCCCAAGCCAAGGCCAGCAACGTCAAGGCCGCGCTTCCGCCCTCCCAACCGGCAACGATGCCCCAGTCCTGTCGCCAGAACACTACGGCGGTCGTCAGGCGCATCGGTATGGTGGCGAGGAAGAAGGCGCGGTTGTCTTGGGCGGCTGCGAGGGTGTAGTAGATGCCCATCGCGATAGCGGCCAAGGCGTTGCCGTTGGCTGCGGGTAGAGCGACGGCGGGTAGGTCTAGCGCCTTGAGGGAGTCGTGGGGACGGAGGAGGGAGTGAACTCCCGCTGCGAAAGACGAGAGGCCGAAGATGAAGATTGTGAGGCGCGCGATGCTTGGCGCCATTGTGCCGTTTCGACTGACTGCGCTGGACTCGGGGCCGGACAAACAGTTGTTAACCGTGCTTGAGTCCGGATGTCGGATAATTGAGACTCTTGAGGAATCTCATCTAGGGAGAAGCTCTGGTTCGACATGCTACGAGCGGACGGAGTCACGGACTGGTCGACTGGTCCCTCCCTTTGGGGCTCCCTTCGGAACGGGGACGACCCGAGCGGAGGGAGACGAACCTGTGGAGTTCCTTCTTCGAGGGGTCGCAATGGGGGCGGTGTCTCTGGGCGGGCATGACGTGCGATATTCGGTTAGCTGGAAAGTCTAAAACCAATACGGACTGGGTTATCACTGTCACTCTACTAGGGAACCCCTGAACTGGACGTTGTGGCTTGAGACATTCTGATTCCAGGTATGCGGAGGACCTCGACTTTTGAAGCTTGGGTTGATGTAGTGGCCTGCGAGGTGGGCTGATGCTCTTCTGAAGGGCATCATCTCTCGACATCGAAGCTCTACAATGTGATTCGACGCGTCGAGATTGCAAGGCAAGCATCGCTACATCAGATCATACTATGGGGAGCTCATCCCGTCGGCCCTGTGGCTTGACTTCCAGTAAACTTCGTTCTCGCGTCTGCTGCCGGCAAGGAAACGCCTCATCGCCGTCATGAATAAGCGGCCCATTCCGCAAATTCGATAAGTGAGGCGGTGAAGGATGCGGTTGGCAAGAGACATGAACAAGTCCAAGACAAGGCCCCCGAGTCGAAACGAAAGACAAATCAGAAAACGGCTGGGCGGGACGGTGAACCGCTTGAATGGGAAGCATTAGTGAGACATGCGTAGGCAGCGGAAGCTGACGTAAATACACAACACTCGCAAACTCTGAGGCGTGTGTGTGTGTGATTGTGCAATGCAGTGCGGCACGCGGGTGCAGTACCGACTGTACCGCACCCGCGCATACAGACCAGACTTGCAGTGGAGGTTTTCAGTCTCCCTGTTTTTGATGGGTCCGAGACACGGCCGGCCTGCACCAAGACATCGGGGGCCCGGTGCAGAAGTGAACGTCCAACGTCAGTGGCAGTATCGTCGGCGGCCTCTTGGGGTTGGTTTTCTGATAACTGATCATGCAGGGCAGGAGGAAATATGTGATCGGTAAGTGGTGTTGTTGCTGCTCGCCGGTTCCGACAGAATGTAGGCAACGTGAGGTGATGGAGCGACTGTTGAGAAAGACGACACGAGGGGAGAGATGTGGTCCGGTTTACTTGGCCAGAGGTCGGACGAAACTATCAGAGAAGAAGAGCCGCTTACCCAATCTTGACCTGCCCCAGCAACTCCAAGTCTCCATGGCCCCCTTCAACTTGCCGAGAGAGCACCGAAAAAGGGAGGCCAAGTGCCATGCGAATCTGGAGATGGGAAAACGCTGATGGATGGAAATGTGAGAAATCCTCCCAGTCCGTGCCCTGGAGCCAAAGTCAACTACCGGCACGTCCATGTCAGCTTACCTTTCTACATTCCCACCTCGCAACACATTCTTCCGCCTCCTCTTGTGGTGACATTGACATCCGGCCTGAATATCACTACGACCCTTCTCTTGAGTCTTGCGGCGTCATCTTCAACAGACGATGCCTTCTCTGGGCATTCCTCCGCGAGACTGGAACAAGGTCCAGACTCTAGCATCACGGCACAAAACGCCCGTCAGCAATCAGCATATCCGACATTCCGAATGAGCCGTGTGTAGACCACATCATCCACGAAAGAGCAAGCAGCAAAGCCGCGCAAGCGTCGACTTGGGTTCCCAGTCCAGCTGAACTGAAGACATCCCGCGACGCATCATCAGCCCAGTCGTCCGATTTCTTGTTCCTGCTGCTTGTCTCCAGGTCTGACGTGAGGGAGCTCCCTGTCAATGCTTCCCGTCTAACCGAACGACAAAACTCCAACAATGGGGGTGGGAGGTGGCCCTTCCCGCATCTTAACGTGAGACAGATTGGGGAGCAGCAAGAGACAAAAAACAACCAATGGATGCACAATGCGTTTGGGCGAGATTGGGCTGGGCTCCCTTCACCGAGTGTCGTCGGCCAGCTCGGTGTGGCTAGACCATCGTTTCTTCTTTGTCGATTCTCTCCTTCGGGGCGAAGCGTAGACGCTGTGACGGGATGGTCCTCACCTCGGTCCTTGACGAATCGCAGCCTCGTCGCAAAACCCCCATTCCCAAAAAAAAAAAAAAAATTATTTTTTTTAAAAAAAAACACCACCCCAACAGGGAAATTGAAAAAGCAAAGGGACCAAAGCTGATTTTAAAGGCCAAAGCCAAGACAGGATCGGCCCGCAGGTGGGCAGCGCGCCGCCGCCGCCGTCGCCGCCGTCCCCCCTGCTGCTGCGCTCTTTTTAATCAACTGCTTGCTTGCTTGTTTGTGGTTGTGGTCACTGGTCGCATACATTACCAGATCTCGGGGTAGAGAGCCCGCCCCAACCGGCCGGGCTTTTTGGCGCAACTGGGAATGGCGTCGGACCGTTTGGTGTTGGCGCCGGCGCGGGTTCGTTTGCTGTCTCCGTCTGATCTCTCTTGATGGGATCAAAGGGGGCACTGGGGGGGGGGGGGGGGA
>JFFI01000435.1:0-34059 GCA_001563125.1 Colletotrichum salicis
GGGGGGGGGGGGGGGGGGGGGGGGGGGGGGGGGGGGGCTTTGGGAACAAATGGGGCCGAGCATCAGGGTCCCGCTGCCGAGTGGGCAATTTTGACATGTATGCTCTTCTCCGACGGGACAAACGCGCCTGTTCCAGCACTCGAGGTCGAGGAACAGATATCAAACTCTCACAATCGTCCCATCACAAAAGTAAGGCGACTCAGCGAGTTAGGGGTCCGGATAAGCCACACAAGCTTGTTTGCAACTTTACGGATGGATGGACACCTGACAAAGTACCTTACTTTACGCAGTACGTGTACGTAGTACTTTACGAGTACGAAGACAGCTTGCCATCGTCGTCCGTGGTCGCTTCATACTGCTGATATTGCGGGACACTATGAAAATCCCCCACAGACACCATCGTCGTCCACCGTTTCTCGCGCCCTGCTGGATGCGAACCCTATCACTGCGTCGTTTACTGATCACTCGTTGTTGACGCGGGCGTCGGGACACTCCACCAACCCCTATTCGAGTTCTATCCGCCGGGCCGCCTTCTGGAGCCGCCAGCAATGGCCTTTCGGCGAGACTGGCTCAGCTCCCGCAAGGCCCGGCGCGTCTTGTACGGCGCGCTGGCTTGAGAAATCCAACCGCCTTGGGGACAGTATGGGTATGTCTGCGCACAAAAGGCTCCAAATCGCTTGGTGGCTAGCGCCAATGACAAACACGCCCTCCCCTTTGGAAGTTAAACCGAGAAAATACGCATGCAAATAACAAAAGAGGGCACAGCCCAGGGCTCGAGGCCACCAACAATCCAAGACGAGCCTGGGGGATTCGAATCGCGAGGGGGCCAAGTTCTAACCGGGGCGAGCTCGGCGGTGCACAAAATACCAGAGAAAATCAAAAAGGGAAGGGGGCCGACGCGCAGACTTTGAGGGTCCGAGAGCACTCAATCAGAGATCCCATGTTTGATGAGCCTGTGGGCTGGCGGCGCTCACAAACGGTTTAGCTGCAGTTGTTGGTGCCTCGACAAGCTCGTGCCTCTGAGATCCGTCCAACCGCCGTCAGCACATCAAATGATCTTTTGACGATCGTCCCTTGCCGAGACCTTGACTGCTGCGTCGAAGCCGGCTTCTGCAACGTTTGACCTTGATTGTCTACGCCAGTTGATGGATCTAATGGAACCCACGACCGACACGTCTAGCAGTCTGCTTGCTTAATGGCGCCGGAGACCCGGAATGCCTCTGTTTAACCCCGGCCTCCGTGGTTTGTCTCTCTCTTTCCAGTGTATCTAATTGACTATGTGACAGTACGGACAGGCCATCATGTACAGCGCTCGGCGCCATACATCACATCGCCGTGATATTATCCATCCGTTTTCATCCACTACGCCGCTCCGAGCCCGACGAAGAGCCGATTAAGCCTCTCCCAAGTTTCCCCATCCTCTGTGCTATCCTCGTGCGTTTTTCTCCTCCGTCACTGTCGATGACTCCCGTCACTCTCTGGCGGTCTCGCACGCGCTCATCCACATACGATGAACTATCCGCATACTACCACGACGCGAATCTCTCCCCACCACAAACGTCTGTTTTTCTCAGACTAGCACCATCGTCTTCTGTCATCAAGTCGGCCGGATTTTTTCTCATATCCGAAGAAAAAGAACGGTGGCTTGCCGCATCAGCACCAACCAACACGCTTCCTCTTTGGCTTGCAACTAGCACAGGCTGTTAGGTACCAGCTCCCGCAGCGGCAACACCTTCAAAGTCAATTCTCCAACCCGCAGGCTTGGCTCCTCTGGCGACTTCTTTGGGAAAACACAGCCCTTGGATTGGCTTAGTCCAGAGTCAATGCCTGTGCGTATGTTTCAACAACGGGACGGGCTGCTCAAACACGAGGCTACGGGCAAGACCGACGCCTCTCTGCTCACTCTGCGGCCCGTGTATGCCCGTTTGAGGAAATTGGCCCTGCAGCTAATCCCGAGGGCGTGGCCGCCAGCTCCGAACGGGGATTGGCACACCGGCATGCAAGCAACACGCCCGAACCCGGCTCGGTTTCGCTCGATTCGGACACCTCGCGACGCCTCATGAAGTCTGCGAGTCACACAACCCGCCAACGCCGTCCAAACCTGACCTCTTTCCACACGTTGACCAACCATGGCCTTTGCCTGTCTGTTAGGCTTGAAAGCCCACTCGACGCCTCTGGCGGGCCCCTCGAGAAGGTACGTTGGACACGCACTAATTACACTTGTATCCAACGACAACCACACCCGCAACCACACCCGCAACCACAACACACAGGCGTGACAGGCACAACGTCGACTCCTCGTTGAAAGGCGCCATATCGGCCGCCGGTTATTTGATAACTGTCTAAGCAACGCATTGCCCCATCTTGATTGTGGCACAGAAAGACAATGGCTTGATGGAAGACGCCTCCAGCTATACGCTCCTATCAATCCGTCCATCCAAGTTCTCGTCTTCGGCTCGCGGCGGGGAAACTCCTGTTTCTCGTCGAGATCGTGCGGGTTTCCTTTTCCGAGGCTGAGCTATCCATCGAGTCCCGGCCACCGAGCGCAACGGAGCTTGGACGGACTGCCTATGCTCTAAGCTCACGGTCCATGGCCTCTGCCATCCCATCATGATCCCAGAAACCGAGTTTCCCTCGAGCTAAGACGCGAACAGATGCCCTATTTCAGGAACGCGCATGTTTAGGGCCCGTTGTCTGCAGAGGTTTCATCAACGCGTCGGGACCAGTCGACGCCATCGTGACACACAGCCCACTTGATCGCCTTGGTCTCCGAGATCTACGGCGAGGGCCATTCCCCGCAGACTCTTCTCAAGGACGCATCTCGAACGCTCATGCCTACGACGCCGCGCTACGGGTTCCGCACAGCTTCCGCGACATCTCTAGGTTTCGACGGCCTCTGCCATCGCCTTGAGGTTCTTGCCAGGGCAGAGGCCGCCCGTCTTGATTCTTGGGCCGCATTGACGCAACCTTGGTGGTTGACAGACACACAGGCATGAGAGCTTCATTTCCGAAGAAGACGCCTTCTTCCCAAAGCAGGTTGATGAAACACTGGGAAACTGTCATTCAGCTCCAGAGGGACAATCATGACTCCCGCCAAGGCTAAGGGACCAGTTGAGATCGTATGCGAGGAATCGCGCTTCCCTCCGAGACTACCGGCCGTTCAGTATGCTCAGCAATTCTATTTACAGCCTTGAAGGGTTGCGATGTGCCGACTAGCCGCCGAACGTTCGACCCTCTATCGACGCGACGTGATCTCGGCTCTAGGCCCATCTCAGCGAACATACGCGAGGCATCAAGAGTCTTTCGTATACGGTCTTGTTATCTTGTTCTCTTTCACTCGCTGAAATTCGCATGTACTGAATGGGGCCACGATTTTCCGATACTGCAGCCTGGAAAGGGGCCCAAGTTAATGCTGTTCATGGTGTGGACCAGAGGGACTCATGTGCTTTGGGCAGTCCGTAGACTCCAAGATGATCCCCCCTCCCTCACCCTCAAAGGAGGAACAGAACGACAACGAATCAATGTTATGGAGCCTCAGGGGTAACGATCGCCCGTGCTTTGCTGATCTCATTCCAGGCTCTGGTGTTCCCTCACTCGATCAATCGCAGACCGCGAAAACTGTAGATGCGGATTGCCCGGTGGCAAAAAAGCAAGCATCAAAACAGATCAGCAAGTGCTTCTGCATCTCTTTTTCCCCAGGGTTTCTGCCTAGTTTCTAGTCGGAGTGGTCGGGTCCAGTGTCTCCTCGCACGAATGGAATGGGAGCATGGCAACGGCGATCTACTCGTCTACAAGGCTCGTTCCCGCCCACAGATCTGACTTGTCGGGCTTGGCTCGAGCCCTTTTGGTAGCTCTGACACCGCGCGGCTTGCATGTTGATGTTCAGAATGTGACCCTTTTATCAATTGATGAGTTTCGGTTCTGGTCACTTTTGCCACGTAAACCTTGCCTGGCATCACTTTGCGAAACATCCCACGATATGTCAAGAATCAACTTTCCGGAGCATGACGTCAAGAAGTTGAAAAGCCTGGGAAGCGTTCCCGGCGGTCCACTTCTACGGATAGAGGCGGAGACTCTCTCTCTCCCCTTGAGCTTTGATCGAATTGTTCAGAAGTCGATCCCCCAAAAAGTTTCGAGTCGGTGACGAGTCGGAGTCCAGGGGCCCGTGAATGTGATCGGGGGATCTGATGTAGATCATGATGCGTTTTTCGCCGAAAGCTGAAGTCGCATCACATGTGTGCTTTTTGCCCAAACCCTAATCCGAATCTTTTCAACACAACTGTAGATCGAAACTGAGGATTGTGGTACCTGTATCACATGATTATCGCTGATCTGGGGTAGATCCCGGCCTTGGCGGTTGCGAGGGTCGAGTACGTTGTTTGTGCAAAACTGTTGGAGGGTAATGATGGAGCATGAAGTCAGATTGTGTAGTCAGTACAGATGGTGTTTTTAAATCGAAGATTATCTCTATCTTACATCTTGTAGATCGTAGACTCGGTAGACTTGTGGCATGCGTGAACGGCTGACTTGATGATTGGATGAGATTGGACACTGGCAGGTTGGGAAGTTTCCATAATCCTTGCGAGCAGTGCTGCTCAATCAGTTCTCAGGTAATTTCGCTAGTATTGAAGTATTGGATATGCCCAGAGAAGTTCCTGGTCTCATGGAACGATCTGTGGATAAAGCACAGAGTAAATGAGAGATTCGATATCGTCGACTTCGTCAGGGAAGATAGCCTTTGATAAATGTTGTGATGATTACAAGGTACTTACTTGAGGTTGGGTCTGGGTGATATGACAGGATAATGTCCACTATGACGGCCTCTAGCTACTCCGTACTAACTATTGCCCGTAGACCATGTATTCGTTTCGTCAGTCATGTTTCTATTAACTCTCAACGGTGGCTACACCCTCTAAAGCCTCCTGTTCCATTTGGATCTGCTGCAACGAGACGGGCCGAATGACCTGGCCTGAAAGCCCCAAGTGCTGTATCGCAACTCCGTGGGATCTGATAATAGTTCCATCCAGCCGTTCTACAGCCACATTGAGTCTCAAAACATCATACTGCTTCGTCACAGCTTGCCAGGCCTGAATTACAGCTAGTTCCATAGCCAACTCCAACGTGCCTCTCCAAGTGAAGACAGCTTCCCCTTCGTTGCGAAACACCTGATACCTGAAAAGCGCAGCCAAACCTTTTCGCCCGTTCCAGATATCCATGGTTTCTAATCGGGGCATCTTCTCGGCCGCTGCCGCCGTTACCAGGAGCAGGGCTCCGATCCCGGTTGAGTCGACTTTATCGGGCGTGAGTATCTTTGCAGTGAGAGTAAGCGATTTGAGGTTCGGCCACGCCCGCTCGGACCGGATCGCGAAGAAGTGGCTCGCGTCTGTGATGTAGGATGCTGCAAGGTGTTCAAGATTCAGGCTGGCGAGCGCAATCATCTGGCCGACAGCTCAGACAGGCTCGCGAATAGCGTGAGTTCCCGCAAGGAACCTGCCGTAGTCTCCGTAAGGACGCATGTTGGCTGGGTACTGTTGGTTGAAGTTCTCAAAGACTACGAGTTTCCTTAGGCTTTTGTTGGAACGTTGGATGGACTCAAAAAGATATTTGTATTCTAGAAGACAGGAAAATTGCGGGATCTGTTTAGTAAACGTATACTTGCAGAGAGAGGGCAACAACTCGAATTATCCAGTCAGCCAGGGGGTTTCGTGCAGCAATAACTCACCTCTATCTGTAGAGCCCTGCCCCAATCGTCCCATTCCCTCCACGGTTCGTAGTGGAGTTCCTGAAGTCTGGGGAACCGGGCAAACATGTGTGCCAGCGATACCGGTTTCCATCTCCGGCAGTTCTGTTGCCGGAGAAGTAAACTCGTCACCGCTGGAACTGACGGAAGCTGATCCCACCAGTCGAGTTCTTCCTGATCACTATCATGCGGTCCCTGCTCCGTGATGAGATGGAAAAGTTTCCTGAGGGCCCAGGGAGGCGAGGCGAGGTGTCTAAGGCCGTTTGACCAGCCATGTTCAGGGTCGTGATACTTGCGACTTGCGTTCTCGACGGCATGATCCGCTGGCATGTTCGGGGGGTTATCGGGCAGGAAGGTTAGATATGGGAACCAATGTTCTGAGTCGCTGGGTGAGTATAGACTGATATCGAGTGTCAAATCGCCATGAGGTTTCCATTCACCGAGAACCGAGAAAAGGTCCTGGAATGACGCGGTGATGGGACATTTATCTGTGCCGCTGATCTCCAACCCCTCTGTAAACTCATATGAAGTACTCGGTCCAGAGGGAGGGGGGCACGCGGTGCAATCGTACTCGTCGAGTTCTAAGCAGAACCAGATGTAGCCGACGAGACCCCGAATTCTCTGGATCATAGCACGGAAATTAGCGAGGCGTGACGGTGTCAGTCTGATTCGGGCAAAGTTGTGTCGCTCGATGTCCGTTTGCATTTCTCGAGATACCGTGGCGAAGGGAGCAAGCGGGCACCCGTCTTGTATCAGGTATTGTGTGATGAGAAGTCGGATTTCTCTGGGAAGACTGTCCCATCTTGAATCCCATTGCTTCTTGCCGTGTGATGTTGAAGACATGGTGTGACAGACCGAGCGTTTGGGGTTGCTCCGGTTATAGAGTGATGTAGGTTGGAAATTTTTGGATGAGAACAAATACGATAGCTGTGAAATGGAAGGGGATTCTCAACCTTGGCGCTGCGGTCTCGTTCAGGAGGTACCTGGCTACCTAGAGTCATCGAGTTTCCATTACTGTTCAAGTTTTCTCACCTTGAGACCATTGAGGTTGACTGTAAACCTGGATGAAGAAAGTCAAGACCCTGAGATCTTGACGTTCATCTTACGGTGTATACTGGCAACTGTTCCGCGAGGCTAGCACGAGTTCGTTTCAGAAACACACTGATTCGGCAGCACTGTGGTGATGATTCCCAATCAATCAGCTATACCGTATAGTCTTCTGACGGGAGTTTTGAGGGCAGTGCCGATGGTAGCGATGGTGGCATTGTGTGCCTCAGACCAGGCCGTAAGCTCGGGCATGGCGAGGTAGTATAGTTTAGGCCATCCAAGGGTGATACCGTAAAGGTATGCCGCTCCGATGGTGTCGCTAGGATTACATACCTGCAACGCAGGACACCAGAGTGTGGTCTACATAGTCTAGGTGTTGTCTCTGCGTTGACTGATCTTTCTCCAAGTAAGTCGTGGCTCCTTTTCATGAAGGGACGCTCTTGTGCCGCCATCTTGCTATCGATCTCACGGAAATCGATACCCTTGTGAAATGGGTAGGCATTCTAGGCGTTTCTATTCGCGTTCCGAATCTAAATCCCACTATGCCCAAGGTGTTCGGCAATGAATACCCCATGGAGGTCGAGGCCCAAGAAGGACAGAAGCGGAAGCGGCGGCAGCAATAACAGCGGCGACCGTAGTAGTAATAGGAGTATTATTGATAATAGTAATAGTTATATTTAATGTCGTCTTATCAAGATCAGTCTCTAAACCTCTCTATACTCTTTTAAAGAGAAGAGAGTACCGGTATTTTCTAGATTATAGTATTTATATGTTCTTTACTACTTACTTTTAAGACTGTATTTTATAATTTAAGTTTAAAATAGCTATAGTTACCTATGTCTGCCCCTCTATACCACACCACCACCATAACACGCCCTATCTAGCCTATCCTCATGGGACAAAAATGACAACATCATGAAAAGCAAAAAACATACAACACCAGGTATTCGCTGGTCGTCACCGACCCAACTACTAATCCGGCCCTCATTGGCTTATCTATGGGAGAGCGGACGGGATCCCGAGTTTTCCAATGGGTATAGTCGTATGTGATAGATTATCACCGTGAAATTATTGATATCCCAAATTTGTAACGAATACCATCGATTGTCTTGGTGAATATGGCGGGTCTATCCGTCTGCTCTTCTCATCGAAGGTGAAGACAAACCGTTACCGTTTCTAGAAATTCAACATCCACCGGCCCCGTCCTCTGGCGCCGATGGTTAAGTTCGCCCCTCCCGATTGAAGCTGGACGAAAAGCTCATGGGAATCGGAGAGCGCCATCATCGCCGAGGTCGTTGAAGTTGATATTCTCGAGACCAGCCAACGAGTCTTCGTTGCCTAGAAAACTCATATCGAGCCAATCTATCGGGTTTAGAGATGCCGCGTCGACAGCCCGTGACCAGTCAGTCATGAAACTGTCTGGGGTCTCATTCGAAGCGTGGCCTTGCCTTCTCTGTGTATTGGTGTTGGCCTCTCCATCTAGTCCGTAAACCAAGACTCTAGAGAAATCGGAGTAGAGACTGGCTATAGAAGTAGCTGGGAGCGCCTGCGCCTTCGCCTCCATCCATGTCGAGATGGCCCGGATCTTAGATGCCGCCGCTCCGTGATCTGTAGGAGATAGATTTCCTCGGTTCATAGCCTAAAGATGTAAGTCATTGCTAACAGGCTTGTGTAGATTAGTGGAAAGCCACTTACTTGGACAACTTCCGTCATGGCGTGGGCAACCATTACAAACTGGTTGTTGTGCCACCCTAATCCAATGTCGCTGACCGTTTGGTCATGCAATACGAGATCTAGAAGTTGACGTGCAGTTTCAAACGCCTTGCTATCCACCGCAGCAATAGTCAAGGCTGTTGATCCCCCGAATCTCTTCAGCTCCCTTGCAGCCTGCGCATTGAGAATCATGAGACTGTGTTTCATGTAGAAGGCTAGGATAGGCAACGAGGGTGTAGGCGACCCGTCATTTTCGTAGCATCTGGTCTTGCAAGTTCGATCAAGAGCTTTGTAGTTTTTCGTATGCCAATTCGAAATGGATGCAACGGTCTTTTTCATCCGCTCTAACTGTTTCAAGGACTCGAGCTGTTGATGTCAGTTTTCGGCATTATACTCCGATTATTTGACACAGACACTGAGTCAAAGTGAGACAGATAGGAGAGACAGCATTCAGAAAGGCGCTCTCACTCACCAACTGCACCCAGATCTCAGTGATGTCACTATCCTACGATCAAGAGGTGTTGCCATCGACTTCCTCCACCATTGACAAGGGCAAGGCGGGAGCTCTTTCCACGCCACAATTGGGGAGCGGCCCATGACGATGCCGAAGCTCTTGTCGGCTATGAACACATATAGCCAGGTCCTCTCAAGATTGCGTGGGAATCGTTCTCTCATCTCGATAGTCTCGTCGGGGGATAAAGCTTTGACAAGCTCAGTGATTGTGGCAGGCTTGTTGATTCCGAGTTCTTTTGCAAGTTGTACAGCCTGCGGAAGAAACATGGTGTTGTCAGCTCAGTGATCTCCTTGGGTTTAATCCCAGACTTCTTGGTGAGCTCACATGACTGATGTGAAGCCAGTGGGGATCATCTCCCTGTCTCTGATACATCGGTGCCCAGTACTTCATTGCGAGAATTGCTTGGGTCGTCTCTAGCGATCTCACTGGCACTGCGATAGACCACGCGAGATTAGCTTCAGCCAAGGAGAGCAGAGTTGGGTACAGGATCCGATCCCGCGGACGTGTCGAAATGGCGCACCCGAGAGCGCAAATGACAGAAAAGAGGGTGAAAGATGCATAGCGGACGTATTTAGGGGTATGTAGATCTGGGTCTAATAGCCCTAGATGCGGGTTGCGCGTCTGGAAGAACCTGAATGTGAGGTTTCTTGGTAAGTAAATCACTAGCCAGGGTCCTCTTATACGAACAGCTGAAAGTACAATGACACATCGTCTTGATCCGCCAGGCGAGCAGTTACAGGGTCACAAGCGGTGGCCTTCAACTTCAGTGTGCTGTTGATAGACTGAGACGCTAGGACTTGCCAATCCGTATCATGCGTCAGACGAGGTGCTAGATCGTGATTAGTCGATATACAACAGACGATAGAAGCAAAACATTCCCGTAGGTGTCGGCTTACTGAAATACTCCATCAGCCGTTTGTTGATAGAGCTCTGGTTGCCGCGGCGTCCGACTGCATCGAATGGCAGGTGTGGCACGGCTGCGTCGACGTTCTGATTTGCGGAACTCGTGTCTTTTGTTGTAGAAGCTGCTGCCATGATGTGTAGGGAGACACTACAGAGCTCTCATTTTTCAGCTTTGAACACGGACAAGGGGAAAGAGTAGAGTCCGGTGGGCCATCGCAGTCTGACTCTTCACTTTGCTCGACAAGAGCAGGAGAAGGGGTTTCCCTTGCTCCTGGCGCATCCGATTGAGCTGGTACACTGTCCCTTAAACTCGAAAATGAGTCTAGAGCTGAGACGGTTGGATCTGACTGAGCTTTAGATGAGTTGATGATGGCTGCAATGACTTGGTCCCGGACAGGACTCTCGTTGATGCGGTCTAACAGCTTTTGAACGGTGTCTGGCTTGCTGTTTCTCCGTCAGCGGACTCTTCGGGAGACCGTTGGACGGATGCAATGTCACTTACTTGGTGCTTCCTTTCTTCCGACCTCGGTTGGATCTAAGCGGGTAGCGACAAGTGTGCCCCTGGATGGCGCATCGTGAGCTACATGCGACGTCAGCGACAACTTACTTCACCTATGTGCGCCAAGAGAGCGTGAAGAGAGAACCCACCAAGGAGTTTGCCTGTCGCACTTTTGTCTAGCTGCGCCGCACGTAAAACAAGCTGTGCGATGCTGGCCTGTATTGTCTGGAACTGGAGCATTCCTGTTTCTGCGTTGGTTTACACGCATCCCGTGCGTGGCTGTGGACCATCCCCATGATTATCTCGGTGCTCTTGTCCAAGTTCGTCCATTGTTGTCGAAAGTTGTAGGCGTAACTTATACTGGTAGTATGTAGCTTGATGATCTGAATAATGTTGCAAGCCCCTGGAAGTCGCAAATTTGTCTGAATGGAAGCAGAATCATGTTGTTAGTTCCCTCGGGCTTTAGATTTAGTCCCCGCTGTCCTGCTCTGACGTCGTAAACCCTAAGTCGTGACTCAGCAGCATCTTGCTGCAAAGCGGGATTCGTCTTGGTCCAAGTCACCTCACAGCGTCACTTTAATTCATCATGTACTTCAGTCAAACATTCTCAGCTATCTACTTGTGTAAATACTCACACTAGACCACTCACCTGTGTAAGGTACCTTTTCCCCCTTCACCTCAAATCAGCTTTGGCTCTGCCTCCTCGACGTGCTCACCCGGCGGCAAGCCAACCTCAGCCCAACAACCGGCCTGGCATCCGTGACAATCGGGGTCTCTTTCAGCAGCGTGTTCTGAGCAATATCTGGGGCCGCGCGGCCGGCGAAGCGGGGCTTTCTGACGGATCTCCGGCCCCAAGGGTGGGGCTTCGGTTAATGGTCCTGAATGAACGGGGCCGGCGATGTTCTTACCCTTGCCATTTTCTGTTCCCGAACCCTGATTCTCGTGGGCGTGACTTGCCTGTGAACCATTTACTTTCATTAAAATGATAGGGCGAGGGCGAGGCTTGGAAAGTTTTACTTTCTCGAATGGTATATTGAGACCAGCAATCGTGAGGGGAGAAAGTGGGGGAATATCTGGCAATCTCACGTTGCTGGCTGAAAGACGATCCCTTTCTGAAGTTGAGGATTCGTCACCAGTGACATTACCCAAGTAAAGGTTTATGTGTGCGTCGATTGTGTCGCTTCGTTCGTCTACAGGATAATGGTTTGCCAGATCGTCCGAGTTCTCTTCTTTAATGTCGCCTATCTCGCCGTAGTATGAGTGAAGGTTTACGCCATTCTCTGGCTTCACTATCGCAGCTTGACGCAACTCGAGCACCTCTTGTATCTTTTTGGTACCACCTGCCAGAGCTGCATAAGAATTTTCATCGTAGCGAAGAGGATGTGAGATGGAGCTGCCCTCGCCAAATCCATCATCGTCAATCAATGGGGTCTCGCAATGAAGACCACTAAAGCTCGGGAAGGCATTCGCGATGTCATCCGAAGGAAAGGGTGAAGGAGGTGAATTAGTTGAGATAACCGAGCTAGAAGAAGCGGTGACGCCAGTAGCATCATCAGAGGCTGCTATCGCTTTCCTGAACTCCTCCTCTGCTCTGATCTCAAGCTCTGCTTGCTCCTTGAGCCTTTCGATGTTCTTCTCGTGGTTGGCCGCGAGCTCAGCAAACAATATTTGTCGTTCCTGGAACTCAATTTCACGACGCTCATGGATGTTCAGGCGGCGCGACGGAGGGCTCTCGGAGCCAAGCGGCTGTGAGATGAAAGCGACTCGCGGTGGTGTCCGAGCCTCTTCCGAGGAGAGGACCGATTCATCTCCATAATCACCATGGTTCGCATTTTCCGCTTTGCTGGTGTGGCTCAGCACATGAGAGACTTCGTAAGTCTTGAAGATGTCCCCAGCATTGGTGAGACGTGTAACCCAGCTAACAGTCGCCCTCTGTCCACCAACTGCCATCCTACAGACATCCGTGCGGTGTTTCCTCCGACACAAATCGCAAGAAGGGTGTGTGATGGGCTCGCCAAGGGCATGGACCAGTGACTGCACGGAAGCAGCCAGTACCATGTCTTTTCCCAGTTCTTTTTCACTTCGTGCGAAGGTGTACCACGATGAGGAAAGCTCCATGCTCGCTTCTGTAAGCGCCGAGGCGGGGATCATTAGAGGATCGACGGGTTGGTGCCATTTCTGTACGGCCTTGAACTTCCAGTAGTTGTCAAGTAGCTCCGAGGCGCTGACGGTGGAGACGTCGACGTCTTTGTAGACCACCTCGCAGTGGTGGCAGAAGCCGAGGACTGTGGCCAGGGCCTGGGTGTGTTGACAGAGAGGTACAATGCAGGCATTGCGGTCAGTCTTGTCGCTTTTTGCGAGAAACTTTTTGCACTCGATTAGCTCTACTACGGAATGGGCACATACTGTATGGATGGTCTTCTGGGTGAAGCACATGTTGTCTAGATTTGAATGTTGGTTCAATAAGGAACTTATCTTGAAGTTGATCTGTGGCGGATTTCGTTGACGTCTTCGGTTTCGTTGAAGGGCCCCCCGGTTTGGGGATGGCGAACCAGAGGCTATGTAGAAATATAATACCGGCAATGCATCTTAGGCTTCCCTTGTAAGATAAGACTCATCATATGTTCATGTTCAGGCAGTGGGGATGTTTCATCTTGGAGGATTAAGGGTAGAAGTCTGGCTTTGTGATACTTGGACGGAGCTATTGTTCTACCAGAAACAGCAGAGCTACTACTACAAAGGGCTGAATCGAAGAACCCAGGGTGCGTGGAAGCATAACCCTTAGTTGGGTAATTTCTTCAATTGCCTATACAATGGCTTTGTTCCCAGTAGGCGAGGTGTTCGTGGTCATTGTTCTCGAATCTGCAAGCTACACAGCATGCAGCTACCTGGCAGGCCGACGACAGATTGGTCAATTTCTAGAAAGTGGCCCAAGCATCATAGTCGACGAGGAGACGGGTGTATACATGGGCTGTAATCGTTAAAGTCGTGACTTCGTAGGTATTACTAGGTAGTTACAATTCTCAAAGGCCCATTCCAAGGTCCTTTTCCAAATGTGTTGTGCGGAGTACCGCCACTCATCAAGTCCACTTTGTCTAGCTGCCATTTCCAGGTCGCCTTCTTCATGAACCCGAGCGGAGTGCAGCTCCCCTCCCCTGTGAGATTCTCGACTGAAGGATCGAAGCATTTACACGCCGTACTTCTTGTCCTTGTCCTCGATGGGGATATCCTTGCCGGTGGTGTTCTTGTACTGGCCACGGATGAAGTCGCTGATCTGTTCGTCTTTGGCCTGCTCGGCGGCGCTCTCGTTGTCTTGAGCACCTTGACCGAGGAACTTTTCTTGGACGAAGTCGACAGCTATGGGTGATATTAGTCTTGTAACTGGGTGTTTTAGAGAGTAGCCCACGCACCCTTGTCAAGGCCATCTTCCTGCTTCTCGCTCTCACGGCCACCGCCAGCCATGCCGTTGATCTTGTCCATGAAGCCGCCAGACTCTTTCTTCTCAGGCTGGTCAGCAGAAGAGGCTGCGTTGTTGTTGTTGCTGTTGCCTCCAGCAAGGTTCTTGACGAAGTCCATGATGAACGATGGTTTGTTTTGACTTGTTGGAATAGTTGTAGTAGTGGTCAATATTGTGAATCAGAGCAATCGATCTTCGAGGTTTGGATTGAGTTGAGGAGAGAAAGTCAGGTCAGAATGGGAAGAATGACGGGGCAGCTTGGCTACTTGTAGTTCGACTAAGGTTGCACGAGGAACAGAGACATGGAACCGTCACCAGAGCGGGGAGGGGAGGGGAGACCATCGGGAGACGATAGTGGCTTAGACCAGAGGTAGCAGAGTACCTACCTTAGCTGCATCCAGCAGCCGGGCACCATCTTCTTGCCTGTCCTCCCTGGTCTTGGCAAAGGCTAGTCGAGGTGCAGCAAGGAGACATAAAATCGGGAGTCGCGATACAGCTCGCAGTTTCCTACACCGTTGGTGGAGTTACATCATCAGCTGGCCAGGGGTGCGCTGACGCAGGCCAAGTTTCTGCCAGCACGGCTGGTAAGTTGCGCCATAAGATACTTAGACAGACGATGACGGTGGTACAAGTACCGGCACTCGACCTCAATGTGCAACAAGGTCGCAGAGGAGGAACAAGATAAGCCTGGAAGCCAGGTAAGACAGTTCAGACAATGCAGCCCAGGGCGCTTCTTCGGTTTGCCAAGAAATCCAAACAAGCACTTCAGCCAAGGAGTGTTGGCACACTCATGGTCCACAGAGCTAATCCACGCTTGGTGACGTGATGGTCGCCAACCTACTGTCACTTCAGCTGGCTTCGTCCTTGCCCCCTGTTCAACCCCGCCAAGCTTGTCCTGATGTGTTCGTACCGCACTCCATAGCATCACGTGGGTGGTGGCTGTCAACGTTGGATGAGATGGACCCATCAAACCCGTCAAGCCACATATCGCGGGGCTTTATGGCGGCCACCCGCTCGAACTCCTGTGGCTTGTGTGCTCTCAGGTTCGCCGGCTGAGTCATCTCCGAAAGCTAGCTCTTCGTCATCAATTGGATGCAGTGCCCCGCCATCCCGAGCTTTAAGTCATTGCGACGGCGCAAAACGAGGACCTGGCTCATCAATTCCTCATTCTACAATCAACAACTGAAGCCGCCGTGAGGGCTTGTCAGACAGCTCAAAATGGCTTCGAAAAAGACATCAGATCTTCTCAAGCGGCCTCTCTACGGTTCGTCTTCTCTGCAACTACTACCCCGCCATCGTCAACTGACCCAGTCGCAGTCTATGATCTTCCCCAAGAAGTCCTGACAACACTCTCCCTTAAGCCCGACGCCTCCATACCCGAACAGGCCCCTCCGTCGCCTCCCTCGAAAGACACATCTTCCTCCGATCTTGTCGGCTTACAGGCCTGCTCCCTTTGCGGAGTTACCTTTCCCACCGTCATCGATCAGCGAAGCCATCAGAAATCCGATTGGCACCACTACAATCTGAAGCAGAAGCTACGCAGCGCAAAGCCGGTATCTGAGAACGAATTCGAAAAGTTGATCGGAGACCTTGATGAGAGTCTATCGGGCTCAGATTCGGAAGAGTCTGAGGATGAAGATGGCAAGGAATCCACTCTCACAGCACTGCTGAAGAGGCAAGCGACGCTCGCCGACAAGTACGCATCGCCAACCGCAGATTACAATGACAGAGACGAAGACACGATAATACGCAGAGGGAAGGGCAATCCGCCTTTGATATGGTTCAGTTCACTAGTTCTCCCGTCAAATACATACTTTGGCCTCTACAGGGCTATCCTCAGTCCCGAAGAGCAGCGCGACGAGACAAAGCTGGTGGAAGTGGTCAGAAAGAAGCAGTTGGACCCAATAGCCGCTCCCAAGGTCTCTAAAGACGGCGCAGCACCGCCACCCGCGGCGTACAAAGGGCCACACTTCTTCTTGTGCATGATTGGTGGTGGCCACTTCGCTGCCATGGTCGTAGCATTGCCGCCACGACAGAATAAGTCTTCAGCAGGCGCAATGAATCGCGAAGCAACTGTGCTTGCTCACAAGACATTCCATCGATACACGACTAGACGAAAGCAGGGTGGTTCGCAATCAGCCAATGACAACTCCAAGGGAAATGCCCACTCGGCCGGTGCTAGTATTCGTCGGTACAACGAACAGGCTTTGGTGGATGATGTACGTAATCTTCTCCAGGAATGGAAAGGGTTGCTTGATACGTCTGAGCTTCTCTTCATTCGAGCAACGGGGGCAACGAATCGAAGAACGCTGTTCGGACCCTACGATGGACAAATATTGAAACACAACGATGCTAGGATACGAGGGTTCCCGTTCAGCACGCGGAGAGCGACACAGAACGAGTTGATGAGATCTTTCATTGAGCTCACAAGACTAAAAGTCAGAGAAATCAACCCCGAGGACGAGATTAAACCGAAATCCGAGACCCCTACTCCTGCGAAGACTGCCGCTCCGAAGACCACGAAGCCGAAGCTTACAGAAGAAGAGGAGACTGCACTATTACACACATCACAGATCCAGGCGTTCATCCGGCGCTCGAAACTTCCAGCCCTACTGTCCTACCTCAAGACAAAAAATGTGTCTCCCGACTTCCAGTTTCAGCCTTCAGACCAAAATCACCACTCACCAACACCCCTACACCTAGCTTCTCATCAAAATGCCGCGCCTCTAGTTCTCGGCCTCATTACACGTGGCGGTGCATCGCCTCTGATCACAAACAAAGATGGCAAGACTGCATTTGAACTTGCAGGAGACAGGGCCACAAGAGACGCCTTCCGGGTGGCACGATCAGAGCTCGGCGAGGACAAGTGGAATTGGGAGACCGCGCGCGTGCCAGCACCTCTTAGTAAGGCAGATGCTGAAAAGCGCGACGAGAGAGACAGGAAAGAGAAGGATGAACAGGAGACAGCAAGACGGCGTGCTGAGGAAGAGAGGTTACGGGTCGAAGGGCCCAAGGCTGATGGCAGGAAGCCAAAGTCTGGCGGTCTGGCGGCTATAGCGTCTACGAAGACGGCGCAGGAGAAGAGAGTGGAAGAAGCGAGGGGTCTTACTCCTGAGATGCGAATGAAGCTCGACCGGGAGAGGAGAGCGAGGGCCGCTGAGGAGCGTCTCAAGCGCATGCAGAACAGCTCATAGTCCTGATGGCCTCCGGTCGTACTGCAAGCGATCTCTGACCCATCTGATAGAGTCTAGGGGCGACCTGGACATGTTGGGTAGACCCTGAATAGGAAAACAATGGCACAGCTGAACCCAATGTTTCTCTCTGACTTTTGATAACGGACGTTGAAGAACTGTGAGTTGGAGGTGTTCGCCCAATTATGGGAATGTAGTGTTTCCACAAATTCTTACTTGAAGTCTTTTTTGATCATATGCAGACATGAAAACTGGCGTTCTTTGGCAACCGGTAAACTCGTTTCGAGAAAATGAAGCCCTTCAAGTTGGTGTACTTGTGTTTACGTCCACTCTCATGTATTTTCTCCAAGGTTATTTGCGATAGCAACCGTGACGAGGGGGGAAACCTGACCTAGTCCCGTGAGATACGATGCCACGATCTTGATATTCTCTCTCCTGGAAGCCTCCAAGTTCAAAAGCGGCGGCATACATCGGTGTGAGTTTTGGTCTCCCGAGGCTGGGTCGTTTCTGCGTCGACTCCTTGACCGGGAAGGTCAGAATGTCGCCGACCAATAAGCTGACATCTGAGGACACTTGAACTAGGAAAGTTTGCGGCGTGCAGGAATCTTCACTCTGAGCATTATTACACAGTCTGCTGCACCTTGGACCGTGTGGCACGGCATTAATGTATGCTATCGTGCTTTCGTACGCGAGGCGATGGCAAGGAGGCAGTAGTTGTTCCAGCCTCTATTAACATTTGCCCTAGGCCTGAATGCCGATCAGTTTGAGGGTTTGTCATGAATTTATCATGGTGGGCTCTCATGAGGTTCTTTCGATTTTCAATGATTCTTTCTACATTGTTACAATTTGAAACCTACCAAAAGCAATAGCTTGAACATTGCCAACTGGCTACCATGGTAAATGACTCGCCCCCCTCGCCTATAATCGCCTAGAGATGTACAACAATTGTCTATTATGTGATATGATGCCTCTCTAGGGAGATATGCTGTCGTGTCATCCAGATCTGACACGAGTTGAAGCTATACTCTCGACAACCAACATCATCACCACTAGCCCCGGAAACAACCGTCAAGATGTATCAAAGAAGCCAGCCAACATGGACTGCAAACCTCAACGCAACGACAGACTCTGAAAGTCAGCTGCTATCATGAAATCACTCTCTAGACTAACCCGCACCGTATTCTCCAACAATGTCCCGTGAGCGTCATGCCATAGCTACCTCGTATCATAAAGCCGTCGCCGTGATTATCCATGTTCCACTTAACGCCAAACAATTCGAGACAAGTTTTCGATTTGCAAAGCCACCCGTATGGAACTACAACCGCCCGTATTCCAAACCGCCATTTACGCAATGGGTATCAAGCAAGTCTAAGCCTCTCCTTAAACGGGCCTTCATGTCACCAAACAAAACATCGGTTACTTAATCCCGAACTGTTTCAAGCTGCATACCAAGTATTTCTATTCACCATCAACTAGGCAGACTAAACTCCTCAAGCATGCCTCTACCCACCCGAAACACGCCTTATCCCATAAGCAGAGTCCATCGCGAGAGATACCACGGAAGAGGAGAAAAAACAAACGCGCAACTTTACCTCGTATCCTATCCAAGCCACCTCTTCAAGTCTCTACCGCTTATACGACCTTGTCTTACAGTTACACACCGAACAAAAACGCCTCTCCACAAAACGTCAACGTCAATGCATCAAAGACAGACGCACTTACAATCAACCACAGATTTTGCTTTTTCCAAACTTACGAGGTCGTAATCCGTCGTTGCTTATTCCCCTGGGACAAGACCCTACAGTCCAGCCACCTCTATGATCCCGATTTTGCCGAGGAATCACACTTTTTGCTCCCCAAAGAATCTCAAAGGGCTACCCACAAACGGTCGGGTACCTGCATGAGAATACCAAACAAGACAAGTCAACTAAGGCCTTCCAAGAATGACTCCAACTTGACGGGAACGTTGCAACTTGCGAGGCATGTGATGGATGCAACGGCAACGCAGCGAGACCCGGATTCACCGATTCTACAACCCTCCCTCCCCGCGGCCTCCGCAGCTTGACGTCTTGACATACATTCACATGCAGCTCTTACGTCAAAGTTAAGCCGAGAACCAAAGCCCGCTCGCTTGATATGCCCGTAAACATAGCATAAGCTCGTCCAACAAGCATAAATGATACCGAAAGCCATCTTGACCTGAAAACCCCATCCAACCCACCACAAACACAGCCTTCCCCATTCTCCAAGAGTCCAGTCTACTATCCGCACACAGGGCAGTGACGGACACCTCGAAAAGCTGGGACCACGGGGCATCCGTACCCGCCTTTATTACGGCAGATCACCATGGTCGAGTTGGCGATCACACTTGGCCAAACTAGCAAGAGCAAAATAAACAGCGTTCCGTTTCACAGCCACCTCCTCGAGCCCCGCGAAGGTAGTGTATCCATAGAGCCTTTGTGCTAGAGACAGGACCTAGGAGGGAAGGGAAAAAACTAGATTGATGCCCCTGTCTGCCGAAGTGAAGCCGCGAGCGAGAGAGCTGGCCAGCAGGAAGAGGGATACCGTGATCAACACCATCAAGCCTCGTGTCATGAAACCGAACCATCCCCGCCCCCACTGGCCGGCTCTTCCATCGCTACCACAACTCGCCCAGTCTCTCTGCTAAACCCATGATAGCCATCTCGATATCCCTATCTCTCCCCACAACGGGAGAGAGAGGATGACCACGCCGAGAGGGAAGTAAAAAAGGACCCGTCAGTCAACCAACATTTTGCCGTCTGCATCGCGTTTGTGCGGAACTGCCGGGGAATTTTCTTTCTCGACGAACTAGCTTCACAGCCACCCTATACGTCACGGTAGGGCTTGCATAAAGAACGCGATGCTGAGTTCGGATTGTCCATTATGCATGTTTGGCGGGGTATGACATCGAAACAATTAGGGATCGGAGGCCTAGGTGATTTTTCTTCTGCGCCGCTTGCAAGAGTTCGGATGAAGAGGCCAACAGCTTAACATCAGCTGAATGGGATGAATGGGATACCCCCGACTGCCACGACTGCCACTGGCAGAGAGGAGGGTGTTAAACGCGGCTATTGAGCAGGATCTTGACTCGCGAAGGAACAGGACGATAGACTTCGCGGGAGTTACGCTGACCTTGCCTCCCGCTTACATCGCAGGGTGGTGTTGAAAGATCGATTGACTTGGCAGCCAACCGACTTAGCTTCTGACGGGAGGAGCCCAATCAGTATATAAAACATGATTCTTTCAAAACTTGGGGTTCGTGAATAGTGGCCCAACGCATGCTGCTGTTGTTAACTGAAGACCAACCAGTGGCTGAAGGTGAGCCGCGCTGGCACAAACGGTTTCGACAGCTGTCCACAGGAGACTCTCGGGGATTTGGTAACCCTGATGCAGGATTTCAGCGACGACCCCGGCCATCACCGTCAGGGTTGCACCGTGGAAGACACCCGTTGGAGCATAGGACACCGGACGGGGTGGTCCCTGTTACGCACCTGGCCTGTCTTCCGGTAGGTACCTGGGCAACGAGGGAAGCGAACAGCAGGCCATCCATCGCGGAGTCGCGGGTGTCGCTGGATTCTCGGAGTGGACTGTCCGCCGCGAAAGGGGCGCCAGTGCTTGTTGAACAGAGGCAAGCCCGGCAACGGAGGTGCATCGGAGGACGAACATCGCTCGAAAGCGAAGACGGCCGGCCCTTGCTCCCAACTGTCTTGTTTGGAAGATACTCAAAGTGCCGAGGAAACAAATGCAACCTTGACAAGAGAGGTCGCTGAGAATAGAAGCTCAGGCGGGCCTTGGGAAATGAGAAGAGGGAAGAAACCCAGTGAACCATATGGCTAGAGACAAGACTCCAGGTCACGCCAACGGAACCAGACGATCTAATGATCGGGACCGAGCCGTGATTGCGTTCTCTCTCTCTCTCTCTCTCGCAAACCCCCGTTTTGGATGGTCTGATTTCCTCTTTCGTCCAGCCAGGTATTGAACCAATCTGCGGGATCAATGATCGACGGCGAAGACGGGGCAGATAGTGTGCGTTCTGGGGAAGGCCGCGAAAGCTCCGGTTCACGGATACAGTTGTCGATAATTGATTGAACTTTCAATATTTGATATCGATAGCGACCACAGCGTTGACAACGAGATGAGCGGCACGGTGTTCATCCTCTTCTCGGATACCGGCCTGAGGAGGAAGATGAAAACTCAATACTTGAAATTTGGGTATTGAGTTTTTTGAGGTCTCGGACGATTCATGACGGTGGTGCTGGCTGATCTTCAAGTAAACCCAGCGCAGGGTCCAACGATAGACAGCTGGTCGCAATATCCAGGGACGCCTGTCGGGAGTCGTTTTCCACGGAAAGGATGGGTCATGATGCCCATGGCGCCGCTGTCTATGAGGGCGGTCGGAGTTTAGGGGACCACTGCGGTCAGTTATGTCATCCAATCTCCCCCGGTCAGGTCAGACAGTCAGGGCCAGGCTCACGGTCCTCGGGCGGTATCGGCTCAAGACACGCCGCTCGAGCCTCACAACTTGTCTTGGGGTTGCCCGTCAGAAATAAACAGTCATACGGATATGGCTGTCGAAAAAGTTGACAGCTCTGAAGCAAGCAAGAAAGAGTGTTGTTTCAGCCATACGCGAGTGGAAATTGGAGGATATCTTGAGGACCTTTGCTGGCGACTTTTGGCATGGCTCGTGTTCTCAGATTCAGGTGAGCGTGCTCGATTAGGCAAAGCCCCCCCCCCGGCTGACTCGGCTCTTTCTGGCCTGGTGGGCATTCGATAGGGCAATCGGCCGACGTCATGCTGGCAAAATCAGTTACTCTTCCGTAGAGTCGGTTGCGAATAGATGATGGATTGGGCGCCAGAGCAACCTAGAGTTGTATATGTCGACGCTTTTGTCGATGATCGAAGATTGTGCATCGAATAACGGCTGCAAGGCGAAGAATTTGGATGGATTACTCCGTACACTGTAGACTGAACAGCTAGGCTTGTAATTGCATCTGGGCATAGCCGCCTGGCTCTCAACAGCTGGCGACGTTGTCTTCAGCCGTTGACGAGTTGTCTCAGGTAGAGAGGCTGCTTGCGAAAGACTCGACAGGTTGTGGTGAAAAGCGGTGTCTCGGTAAGGCGCCTGGCATCCCGCATTCGTCACATAGTGCCGCGCGGTCTGGCCAGCGCTTCTCGATGGATTGCAGACTGCATGGCCTCTTAGTTAGGCCCGATACGGGTCCAGCCATCGTGCAGCGGTTCGGCCACCCACCGAATAGAAAAAAAGGATGCTTAAATCTAAAACGAAATCTAAACCGAGAAAAAGATTGTAGTTTGGCGATCCACACACTTGAGGGGAGCCTAGAAGCTGTGGCTGTGAATCGAGAGCGAAAACACCACTGCCGTTACGTTGTCGCCGAGGTTGCAATAAGCCGTTGTGTCGCCCTGATCATTGGGTCCAACTTCCACAAAGAGGTAGACTGATAGATTCGTTGGCTTCGAGTGGCTGACCTGATGAAACAGACCGTTTCCTCGGAACGATTTCTTGGGATGGCAATCAGGCCAAGACACTATGGATGACTCTTTGGCCTGTTATTCTGGACCGGTCCAAGGCCAAGCATCGTGACGTCTATTGACGTGTGGGTTTGCAGTTGACCCGAGGCCAGACAGCCGCACAGCGGGTTGAGGCCATTCGAAGGGTTTGCGAGGCTCGTGGCGATGGCCAGTACAGGTATCCGTATATGCTAGGCCAAAATGAAGCTGGCGAGCAGGCCTTTTTCGGAAGCAAATATAGGTCCAGACGGATCAGTCAACATTTCCGATTACTACTGGCGGGCCGTTGGTTTTGGTTGATCTGGGCCGGTTGACCGAGCCACGATATCTTGGCAATAAGTTGGAATTGAATATACCTAACACGATATAATATCGCTTGACAGGCGTGGCAACCAGACTGGGTCCTAGATCGAACGATTTGAACCGAGCCTATTTTTCTCGGAAGAGGGTAGGCAGCGTGGCAGCGCAGGGAGCAAAAGCGAGGGAGGGAGGTGAATCGAAAGGAAGCGAACAACGCTCAGAGCTATCGTGGAGCTTCTGGCCAGAGGGTCTGAGCATCGTCTACTAGAATGGGAACCAGTGCCGATGGATTTGGACAACAGGGCCGACAGGTCGCGTCATGATCGGGTAAAACGTACCTCGAGGATCTAGGACCCCCGGGTTCCCAGGTATTCCTATTCTTCTCTGAAGGGCATAGCCTCTCGAGATTCCAGCGTGCCCTTGCTGACAGACTTTTTCTTCGGGAGCAAGGGGTCCAGGGTAGCAGGATGGAGAAGGACTGCGATCGAGGTGGACTTTGGATGCGAGTGTATGGCCATTTGGATGTGGGTTGATGCTTTTTCCTTGCAGAGTTGGGGGTGATGGAGTCGAGCCTCGAGGTGAATGGATGTTGGACTGTGAACCAGGGGGAAAGAAGAGGCGGAAGGACCACGTCGTGAGCAAGGCGCCAGGGGCACGAAGTGAAAAATTATGGAGTGGGTGACCCCGGGCGAGCAGGGGTGAAGGAAGGAACAGGGGAGAGGAAGACTCCCCTGCTTTTGGCAAGGCAAGAAGCAGGGGGGAAAAGTGGCAGGGATGTGAGGTAACGTCCTGGGTTGCCCTTTCCCAAGAGGTTTCCTCTCCGCTGGTCAATGATTGGCTCCAAGGTACTGTTCCTGCATTAGCGCAACGGAGAAGCTGGCGCTGTGGCTGAGCGTTTCAACTTGGACTGGGCAAGGAGCCCCTCGCTTGGTGGGAGAAGATTCGGGAGAGAGGATGCAAGAGACTCGAGAGGCTAGGAACAGTTTGAAGGAAGAGACAGGCGGCAAGGAGTCGGGATGCAAAGCGAAGGGTGTCACTGACAAGCAGAAAGCAGCCCAAAGCAACCCTCTGGCTCTCAAAGGAGCCGTTGTTCGGAGCATGACAGGACAAAAGAGGTTATGGGCGGCAGGGAACCAGGAAGTTGAGTTGATTCGTCGAGTAAGTGTCTTGACTTCTTGAGGCTTGAGTTCAGGTAGGTGCGAACAAATTGTCTGTTGTCTCTCTGAGAGCGCAACTTCAGATGATCTGGCAGCTGTCATTGGCTGGCCCCTTTCCACCGCCATGAGCTTCTTTCGTCCAATGCTTCCGTCCTTCAGGTGGGAGTACCGACGGGAGGTACACCAATGGGCCCAGGTGTCTACGGAGTATACACGGGTACGCAGAGTGGTCCGCGTATTATCAGCTTCCATCTATCTGGAGTGGCTAGGGTAGGATGGACCAAGAATCGATTTTGCAAATGGAAAAAATTGCCAATTGAATGTTGGCCGGCTCCGTCTCTAACTGTGTACGAGTTTATCGGCCTGCACGGCTGTCGCAAGATACCGCGTGAGAGAGACACTCCATAGAGTGAGGCTGAGATGGATACGGAGGCAGGCTGGAACACGGTTAACAGCATCAACCTTTCAAATTAACTTTGGCGACCTTCTGCTAGGCCGAAAATACACACGGGTAATGATTACGTGCAGCATCTAATGCCTCCATACGTGCCTTACCGCCGTGTTGATCTCCAAAAGAGCACCAAAGCGCTGGATAGGCTGACGTTAGGCGCGGAGGCCAGCATATCGAGGCATCCTGGGGCATCCCATCCATCCCGTTTATTGGAGGGCGAAAGGCGGCGGCGAGTCCGTTTGAGACGTCCAGATTCGCCGTCGTTCAACCCCAGAGACTCCAGTCCGTAATAATCCACGATTGGCTGGACGTGATGGAGTGGGGTCTTTGGATGGATGGTGGGGCGGGTACCTAACGACGTACCTGGGCTGCTCCATCTTTTTCCTCCTTCTGCCCCTGACTAAAAGTCATCGAGGGGAAAGAATTGGTGCACCCTTGGGGTTACAATGTCCAGAGTGCAGAGTCGCAACTGACAACCAAAATGTGTGAAGTTGCAGAACGATTACCAAATAGACTGGCTAACAATCAGCCATTCTCAATGCGGGATATGGTGCTGTTGCAGCGAGTCGCAGATGGCAAGCCACGGGGTCACTTAGATCGGGGTAGGCGCCCGTTGTCCCCTCAAAAGATCCAAGAGGCGTCTTTTTTGCTTGAGGAGATTCAGATTCACCGTGGCGTCCAGCCCAGATTTCAGACCAAGCCCGGCGAGAAAAGAAAAAAGAAAAAAGAAAAAAAGCAAGCCTCTGGGGAAACAGAAACTAGCGCAAACGGCCAGCCTAGAACTGCATTCCAGACTCTCTCGTCTCTCATCTTTACCGTGTATCCGCCGCACCTTACCACAGAATGAAGACTCGAAAAAGTGCATCCGTCTTTTTTGGCAGTCGACACTCGACAGTCTGTAGGGGGCTTGGAGAGAGAGGCAGCTCGCAGCTTGGGCCTTCTCACGTCGTCGGCGACGGGGTCTGTTTAGGCAACCCCTGTCCCTGCTCCTTCCTGTTCCTGAACAGGACAAGATGGCAAGGGGGAGGTCACCAACGGTACGTGCCTGACGACTTACCGCCCGAGCGTCACGGCGGCGGCAAAACAAAGCGCAGAACTGGCAGATGGCAACTTTGCAGTCTGCATCCTTCACCACGGTCCACGATCCATGGCCTGCGGTTCCTGCTCGGATACAGCATGCACAGAAGCAGTCAGCCAGACTAGGTACTGTCTAAGACATGCAGACAACCTGCTGCTCCTCGCTCCCTCCAGTCATCCGAAAGTTGCAGACGGCGGTACCAATGCGTACGCACCGACCTCACCTCATCTCCATCTCGCAACTCACAGACTCGACTCAACATCTCACCATCACCAAGCCCAGTCCACCGACGCTGTCTGGCTTGTCTTGCATTCGCTTCCCGTCCTTTCCGTCCGCCCATGGCTTTGACGGATCGTCGACACCTTCATCTCGAGCATAACAGGCGGTGCTCTTTAGTCTCGGTCCTGCATCAAGTACCATCTCCACATGGCGTCTGTTGCTATTCATGAACACACTTCTCGATCTCGCCCTCGGCCGTAGCATATCGTCATTGTTCACCGAACAGCCATCCCCATTTTCCCCCTAATCTGACTAAACCCTATGGCACCGCCCAAGCAACTGCGGATCTCTCCCATTAAGCACCATCACACGGTTATGCATGAGCATGAAACTCAGCCTGACCTGCGAGCATGAGCATTGCCTTTGTTCCGGAAGGCTGAGCACACTCAATCTCAACATCCATCACTTCCAATTCGTCAACCATGTGCCGTAAGCTCCATGTAGTCTATGGAGGGCCTCCGGGACTTGAGCGAGGAGACCACTGTCCAACCATCTGGATAGGGAGAGAGAGAGACACACACACAGAGGGAACCAACGGGCTCCAGCGAGTCCCGTCTTCATGCTCAAGGATCAAAGAGGTTGTCCAGGGGCTGCAGTGCCCAAATGCCTCTTCTCCGTCTGTTCCTGGCTCCGATCCAAGCAAGAAGTCGCTCGAATAGGAACCGTTCAACCGCTCAGGTGCCGGATGGGAAGAAGGCAGTGCTGTTTCTGGCCCCATCCTGCAATTCCCCATCTCCCAGCCCAGTCTTCAGTTGCAGCACCATCAAGCAGTCTCGTTGGAGAACCACCCCCTGTTGGCGGATGGGATGGCCTTCAGAGCAGGCCGGCATCAAACCCGGCTTCGCTTTGCCTTGCTTGCCATGCCCTCCGGTGACCTCTCCTCCTTTAGCCTCCATGATCCATCCACCCATCCCATATCCACATCTGCGCCCACCACTGCACCACGGCCATCCATCAGCCAGTCCACAGGCCCCCATGCCTAGTGCAAGTGCTGTCCACATCCATGGCCATGCCACGGGTCCGCTGTACCTGGTCCGTGCAGCACGGCCTTGCACTTGCACCTCCTGCCTGGATCCACCCCGTCTCCGTCCCTCATCCCCGTTCGGTCCTCTCTCTCAGTCTGTTCAGTCACTCAGTCTGTCTGTCTGTCTGTCTCCCACCCCCCCTGGCAAGTCGCCTCCTCAGGTGAGGGGGAGGACTAGGAACCTCACACCCAACCATCCCCAGTGATAGGAGTCGTCGTTCTTGTATATAGACTCTTCTTCTTCCCGCCCATGTTTACTGTTTCGATTCTCATCCTCATCGAACATTCTTTCCTACTTTCGTTCTATCAAACAACAGTCCATTCGCTTTCTGGGTGTAAAGTCATTCGCTTCTTTACTCTCAACTTAATACCAACTTAGTTTTTTGTTTCCTCTACTTTCACTAGAACAAAGTATTACTCTCACTCAGAAAGAATCCTCGTCCATCATTCAAAATGAAGAACAGCGTTGCTCTTCTGGCCCTTGCCGCCGGCGTCAGCCAGGTCACTGCTACCGTGAGTCCTCACATGTTCGACTCCACAGTCGGATCTCACATGAGATCTCGCCTACTTTTCTAGTCGGTGATCACTAACAAGCCTCACAGGGCTGGAACAAGTTCCCTTCCTTCAACTGCCCCGAGAACACCGACAACAAGTGTGACGACAAGCAGAAGGATGGTTTCTCCTGGGGTGACTTGAACACTGGATCGTTCAGCAACTATGGCGGTTTCGACTTCAAGGGCTGGACCTGCGGAAACGATTTCTCCAAGCGCGATTCTCTCGCTCCCCGCACCTTCGGCAAGGGCAAGGTCATTGAGGGCTCTTGCGGAAGCAAGAAGGAGACCTCTCCCTCCTTCGGCTGCGGCTCCGGCACCAGCTCCCCCGACAAGTTCTCCATTGTCCACTTCGACGTCTCCGTCGAGTTCGACTGCGACCTCGAGTTCCACTACGACATGCCCGATGGCTCCAGCTGCAAGCACCGCTCTGCTTGCTCCAAGTCTGGAACCACTGTCAAGAACTCCCAGTGCGGTGGTGCCAAGAACGTCACCATTGTCTACCCCGAGCAGCCCTCTAAGCCCAAGACCACCTGCGGTGTTGGCATCCACACCATCAGCTTCGACTGCAGCCCTCCCCAGACTACCGTTCCCCCCAAGACCAAGACCAGCTCTTTCGCCATTGCCACCACCCTGAGCACCAAGACCCACGACAAGCCCGTCAAGACCACCTCCGAGGCTGAGGCCACCTCCACCGCCGTTGTCCCCTCCGTCTCCAAGCCCACCAAGCCCGTTGAGGAGACCACCGAGGCCACCAAGCCTGCCACCACCGGCCCCTCCAAGGAGACTGAGACCGCTTCCGTTCCCACCAACGGCGAGACCGTCTCTTCTGCTCTCCCCTCCATCTCCATCCCCGCGGAGTCGACCACTGCTGTTGTTCCCTCCGTTACCAAGCCTGCCGAGACCCCCATTGTCTCCAAGCCTACCGAGGAGACCACCGGCGGCGTTGTTCCCTCCGTCTCCAAGCCTGTCGAGTCCGTCCCCATTGAGTCTGTCACCAAGCCCGTCGGCGGTGAGACCACCTCTGCTGCCCTCCCCAGCGCTTCCGTTCCCACCGTCCCCATCAATGGCACCCAGCCCGCTGAGACCGTCCCCGCGACCGTTCCCGTTCCTGAGACCAAGACCACTGTCTACGACACCACCTCCACCGTCTACACCACCCGCGTCGAGACCGTCACCTCCTGCGCTCCCGAGGTCACCAACTGCCCCGCCAAGTCCCACGCTGTTGTCACCGTCACCGTCCCCGTCTCTACCACCATCTGCCCCGTCACCGAGACCTTCGTCCACACCCCCGGTGTTCCCTCCAAGCCCGCCGCTACCCAGCCCGCTGGTGTTCCTTCCCAGGGTGTCTCTTCCCAGAAGCCCGTCGCCTCGGTCACTGTTCCCGCTGGCCCCGTTGAGACTCTTCCCTGCCCAGATGTCGTTCCTCAGTGCTTGAGCACCTGGATGTTCTCTTCCGGCTGCACTGATAACTCCGACGTCGACTGCTTCTGCCCCGACTCCAAGTTCGTCGAGAACGTCTTTTCTTGCATCTACTCCTACGGTGCCAGCGACGAGATCATCTCCAAGGCCACTCAGTTCTTCCAGGGTATCTGCGCTGCTCACATCCCTGAGAACCCTGCCATCGTCACCGTCCCTGCCACCATCACCACCGCCATCACCGTCTCGGCCACCAAGCCCGCCGCCACCAACCCTGCCGAGTACACCACCGTCACCGTTGACAAGACCATCGTCGTTCCCTGCGTCACCTCCGGCACCACCGTTCCCGGCTCCTCCACCACCGCCATTATCAAGACCACCCTCGAGGTTCCTCACGTCTCCTTCGCCACCAACTCCGCCTCGGTTGTTGTTCCCGTCCCGGCTCCCTCTGCCCCGGCTGGAACTCCCGTTGCTCCCGGTGCGACTGCTTCTTCCCAGGCCCCTGTTGCTCCCTACCCTACCACCCCCGCCGCTGGCGCCAGCAAGACCACTCCCGTCGGCACTGGCGGTGCTGCCGTTCCCACCACCACTGGCGTCGTTGTCGCCGGTGCTGGCAAGACCACCTTCGGCCTTGGTGCCGTCGTTGCCATTGCTGCCCTCGCTGCCTTCTAAGCTGGGTAATATGGCTGCTTTCTCTCCCCTCCTCTACTAAGATGAAACTTACTTGAGCGCGGAGGAGAGATGCAAACTCCAAAATTTCCTTACTGTATCAAGTCGCTGCACGCACACACAAATCTGTAATCTACAAGCCCGCAATTTTACATATCATTCTTACGATCCTTACGAAACAAACACATTGCATAGGTGGTTTTTATAGGTCTGGAAAACATTCGGTGTTATCACATAGGCTTACATCCCACATTTACCTCCATTTGGCCGCGATTCTTTTTATAGAGCGCATCAGAAAAAAAAAGGGTGTTGGAAGATTTTTTTTATACCCCTTGGCTTGTTGGACTAATACTTAATTAGCTAGTTCCTTTCGAGAGGAATACAAAACGCGCTCTACAATGACTTCTCTGCTCCGTTACCTTGTGATGTGTTCCCTTCGTAAGAGTGACAAGTCTTCTCGATCCATCAATCTTTAGTCTGAGATAGTATTGAGTATCGTAAGTAAGCATGCGGCCGCTGTGCTTACCATCGAGCGTGCAAGGTTACAGCGAGTCATGTGACGTTGTAGTTGAGACGACCCCGGAAATGAGTCGTTGTAATGCACCGAGTTCCCTATCCCATAACATAGGGGAATAGGGAAAGAACCTTCGACTTCGCATGATTTTCCGTGTTAAAGCTATCTTTATCAACTTGATCAAAGCCTGACCAAAGTATGTTGGCCCAAAAGTCATGTTGTACATTGGCCAGTTGTTTGAATGTTCAAGGGCTCACCGGTGTGCATGGACCCCCTTCCTCCTCCCCTTTTTCACAAAGACAGGACTACGGTACGGTCGGATATTCATCTTGGAGTTCTCAGGTCCTCGATTATATGAACATTCGCCTTCGTTTCATCTGCCTGGCTTGAGGGTTGTTGTTCTTTAGGCACCATCATTGCTTGTTAGCTTGAAGTCGGGCCCGAGACGGGCATGGTTCTACAATGGCGCCTTTGAGTTGTTGCATGGTTTTGACTACCTTGGACTACCGTAGAGTTGACAATCTGTGAGCCATTTTGGAATGTTCATTTCTACTGTCCTACGCTATCAACGCCATTTGGAAATCTTGCTTGTCGATGAAGAAGAAGGATCGTTTCTGCGGAACACGGGGTTTGGCTCCCCTGTAGAGAGTTAGTATTCCCTTCAACTTTCAAGGAGCCTGGCTTGTTTGCAGAAGATGGCCTGCACTTGGACGTAGGTCGTGTTCGCTCATGGGTAGGGCGAGTGCAGATTGGCTGACCTGACTTTCTTATTCACCTTCATGACTTGTCCGCGGCTGAACTGAATGGTACGCATGTCGGCGATGAACTTGTCAGACTCTTACTGAGGATACAATGAGCTGATGTTCTGCCTGCCTAAAGATGTCTAGAGTGACATCGGAATAAGTGTAGTAACCTGACCATGGTTGGACGTTCACTAGTTCTGAGGATATGGGCTTCAGAGATCATGTGTTAAGAAACTTGAGAACGTCTTCTTTGTTCTAATAAAAACAGGTGTTTCCATGACGAATTAGTATCTTATTGGACTAGGTATTAGTCCGGCTGGTAAGTGTTCTCCCACGCAGATTCATAGAGCTTTAGGTCGGAATTTCAGGCACAGGCTCTCAGCTACCTAGATGGGCACTGTGGTTCTCGGCTTTCGTGAATCACTCAAGATCTCTTGATTTTCACCCAAGTCGAATTGTCTCGGCAAATTGTTGCCGATTTGAACGGAAACGACTTGGCGATAGACTGTTTGGCTCAAGAGATGAAGCTTGATTACCTGGTAATGTGGCCTTTGGAAGTCTTGGAACCGTCGCCATGTCCGACTCTATGCCCTTGAGAATCTACAGAATAATATGAAATCTGCATCTCTGCCTTGTGGCAAGGTTACATGTACTCCGACATTCATTCTGCCCAGCTGCATAACTCCAGGACGGTATCGACAGGCTGTTTTCGAACCAGACTGCTGCACACTATTGCCTGTAAGAGAATCCATACGTTATCTTCTGTTCATGACACAATCTCAGGAGCTGCCAAGTCCTTCTTTGCCTTTCCCCGGCGTTTCTTACATAGCCCCGTGCGTTTGGTCGTTAGCCCGTCGGCGCCGACCCGATAATTCGGAAGTGGCCCCATTTTTGCGGTGCCTCAGTCCCGGCTTCGGAGACTACGGCGTTCAACGTCTTGTGTGTTTGCCTCGGCACCACTCCGCGCCCCTCACCCCTTCCCCTCCTCCAGTGAGACCGCTCACCAAGATTTTTCGGATCTTCCCCATCGTGATGGATAATTCAACCAGGCACATAGAGTCAACTCGGATTGTGCCTGTGAAAGCGTCAAGCGTTATACTACAGATCTTATCACATCTTGTCTTTGATGTTCTTCATCACATCCACATGCAATCGATCCAAAAGCCTACCGATGCCCCTTCTTGGTGAACACCTTGAGTTTGACTCGTTAGCGGAAACGAGGATATCCAGTCGGCACCAGCGGACGGGGTGGAACCCTCTCCGACAACCAGCGCCGGAGCCCTCGGAGACCAGGACATGATCAATAATGCATTTTTGAAATCTGGAATCTGTCCAATACCTGATCTTGAGGTGTACTGTGCTGTTTATCGATAAGTTCAGTGGACACCAAGTCATCTGATGATGCCGTCTGGTGACGCTGGTCAGGCTTTTTGGCAAGCCAGCTCATGCCGGCGGGATCGGTGTCTCAGGGAGGGGGTAGCGTATCCACTGTGGTCCCATTCCGAGTCATCAGAGTTCGGTGGATGAGGAGGAGGAAATAGGAGAGAACATTTTGCGCGCATCAGCTTCTAATACGACGGCCATAGTGAAGATTCTGGTGGAGGACTTGATGTGTCTAGTCAACCGGCGTCGGGAGTTGCTAGTCATGTTCCATTAGGCACTTGGCACAGTGATCCAAAAGCCAAATGTTGAGAAATGTCACCAATCATGCTTGAGATTCTATCCAGGGAGGGCTGGACCTCTTCCATAGAGATCATCACCAAAAGTCGGTAAAAGGGAATTTGATTGTGCTTCGACGGGCTGAGGGCTTATCACGACAGCCATCAACAACCGATTTTGTGAAGTACACAGGCTGTAGAGCGAATCTGATAATTTATTGACGCTGGAACGCTGTGTATTTCTATTTCCAAGCCTCATCTCATACTAGTCATACACTCTCATCGCTGGCTATGCAATCTCTCATGCTTGTATCACTCCCGCTCCTGTATCGTACACTCATCCATCCGAAGGAAGGCTTTCTAACTCTACTTGGTGGCGCAAGCAGTGTACTTCTTCGCGGCGTCGGTTGAGCTGAAACCATGTTAGCAATGTTCATCATCAGCCGTTCGTCATGTAGAAGCGACTTACCAAGCAGTGATGCAAGCGGCGTCCTTGTTGCACTTGTCGATGCAGGAGACTTGGTCAGCAGCCACCTGCGTCTCGCAGGCAGCGATGGCACCCGAGTCCTTTCTAGCCTCAAGAGTTGAGTCGATGGGAGAGGTGGGTGCGGCAGCGACCATGGTGGCGGCGAAGATGGCGAAGACGGTGGAGAACTGCATGTTGGTGATGTTGATGTGTGTATTGGATGTTTAAGATTGGCGAGTTGTGTGATCTCTGCTCCGTTCAGGCTTAGACGTATTGGTTGATTCTTGATTTGTGGTTGCTTTCTGGTGGTTTGAAGAAGGCTTGTGTGTGTGACTTGTAGAAGAGTCTCAATGTTTGATGTTGTAGTTGTTTGTTGGTTGTTTGATAGTTTGGATTGATGAGAAGAGCTTGGTTTCGGCGGGAATTCTGGTCAACTATATACATTTTCACAAACCTCCCCGTCACCAACATCCTTGTCATCCGTCACCGCGATCGACTCCCGTCTAGGAGATGCCAGGCTCGCAACCCTGCCTCAACAAGACGCATAGTCCATGCCCAGACCACCGCAGGGCTCAGCCGAATGCGTGGGTATGTGTGTGCCGGACGTCACTTCACGGGAGACAGGGATGTCTGACAGCAATGACAACCGCAATTATGTAATGCTCCGGGCTCCCACTCCCTCTTCACTCTCAACCTCTACGCAGTAAGCTTCATGATCGCCGTGGGGACCGATTACCTTCACCTCCTCCGTATTCGGGTCCGCTTCCATGCCCACGCAGTAAACAGAGCGGTCGTCCGGGTCTGCTCTTGGAAAAGCCTCCCGATCTACGCCCTCCGACTCCGCAAGGTCCGAATCAATGACCTGCGGTTTCCTCCTACGTAGTGGTAAGCGACACAACTCGTGAACGGCTTCCATATTACGCAACCAGAAAGAAGTCTGTTGCGAGTAAACACGCTGTCCGGCAGTCCGTGCATAGCCTCGATTACCTACGTCTGTTCATGCAAAGGAACAAAACATCAGACAACACACTGCGGCTGGCACCTCGGCATATCTTTCTTACTGCGGGTGGGGATACCGGTCTGTGACGTCGCGTAGCCTAGTAGAGTTATACTTGAGACGAAACCCCCCCCCC
>JFFI01000435.1:34271-47433 GCA_001563125.1 Colletotrichum salicis
CCGTTCAGATGAGTTTTCTCCGTCGTTTCCTTCCCCGTCGTTGCGGCTTCTAGACCGAACCCCGTTGCGAACGGCTACGCCGTGGACTTGTGAGGCTTGCGGTGGCGGGACGGTGACGTTTTTGGTGAACTCTATCGGAGGGCTGTACTGGGATATTTTCGTCTACGAGCTGAGGATTATCGGAATCTGGACCGGCGCCGACGATGCCTCGGCCGTGATAGTCTTGCGGTTGGTAGCGCTTGTTACCTTACTCCGTGGAATCCGACGAGGCAGAAGCACTTGCTTGCTCTCACTGGAAATCGCATCATGCCCAATCATGCCTTCTCACGCCAGAAGCCACCTAGAATCCATAACAGTCAGCTAGTCAACCCCAAACTCGAACATCGCAAGTCGGACCACAGTCTGTCTTTACAGCCCACTGGCCTATGCCAAGTCGAGTAATCACTTGTAAAGATCTTCAAACTAGTGGTTTCCAGAAGTGACGACGAGTAGGGCGGGCACTACCTTAGGGTTAGTCTTCCGATCCAGAGAAAATACGCATAACGTTAAGAGTTGCCGGGGACGATTCCGGAGTCTTCCACGGCCCATATACGTTTCAATGCGCCCCGTCTACGCCCCTCCGAGGTGCCGAAAATTTGTGGGTCGACTCCGGGGTACATTTGATTGTCCGCTTTTTCCGGGGCCATGTAGTCAAAAGTCATACGGTAGTACGGAGGACGGAAATGACGTAGAGGTATAATGTGTGGGCAAGGGTTGGCTTGACGACGTTGGACGTAACGACGACCACAAACCCAGACTTCTCAAGATCCGAACAGGCCTGGGTACTATTGAGTAGTGATCAATCTGATGAGCTGTTCCGACCATTGCCAGCGAGATAATAAACTGACGTTGTCAAGAGACTTCCACTAGTAGCTGTGGAGTTGATAATGACAGCCCGTGATCGTAAGTCGAGATCTTGCTTGCTGTGACTTAGACTGACCTGCTTCTCAGCCAGCTGACCATAAACCCACAAACCTAGGCTAGAAGACTGCTTCCGGCTGCGCAATACCTTCAGGAGTTGTCGGGAAAGCTCAGAGAAACCCTCGCAACCTGCCTGACACCTCCCACACGAAGAAAGAATGGGAACTCGATCCATTTGGTTATGATATTTGTAATGTTTGCTGACAATCCAGGGCCGATCTGTAACGACAGGCCAGCCGAGCTATGATTGATAACATTAAACTGGTAAATATGTGGTAAAAATATAATGGTATGTGCCGATTAACTGGCCACGAAGCCGGTGTTATATCTTTCAATCTCGCATCCTCATATCGCAAATGCTCTGCCATCAAGCGTCGTAAATGCCAGAATATACCGCGCCGCCTGCCCGCACAACGCCCCAAAACTTGAAAGAATCAACCACGTCTACCTTCGCTCCTTTTTATGAATGTAATGTTTATGTGTTGTTTTACTTTCTTTTCTCCTTCACCTAGTCGCGTCCTGATTCGCGCCCAGAGTCCGAGGCGTAGTCGTCGACGAGGCTCTGCATCTCAACGTCGTGTATTCTGCGATTCTGAATGCGCTTCTCCATGGGCTCTGGTTGCTCAAGAGAACCACGGCGACCCCAGTTGCGAGGTTGACGCTTCAGGAAAGCACCGACGGAACCTAGGTAGCCCTCGTGACGGAGGAAGTAGGCTTGCTTCTTGCCTTGAGACCAGAACTTTATGGCGTAGCTGAGGGTGTTGATCGTTTGTCTGTGTCCACGGATGAACGATCCTCCAAAGTAGATATGGTCCAGGTTGTGGATCTGCGATTGGAGGAAGGCGATCTGGCCGATATTGTTGGATATCGCATATAGCAGCGAACGCGACACATCTGCTCCAGAGAAGGGCTCTTCTGAGGAGTGCTCTGCTGCTTCATGGGGGTCGTCTTCAGCTGACGCTTCCGGAGGCGGAGATGTGTTCTTGTTGTCGCCATTGTGTAGTCCCCCATGGTCTTCTGCTTCGTTCTCGGCCGTGCGCTTCATGCGGAAGACCTTGCCGAACGAAGATGCGATCGTGGTGCTCTTGAGACCAATCTTGCCATAATCTCCACCGTAGATGTCGCCGACGAGCATGTCGACTTTGGCATTATCCCCCCGCTCGGACAAGTTGAGCATCTCGTCAAATGTGCGAGCGCCCGTGAGGAGCGAGAGGAGACCCCATAGCGTACCACCGCCAAGTGAGGTTCCGCCTACACGTTGGTATTGGCGCGGTCCCGAGACCTTGAGCATCGAGACGCCGGAGCCTATGTTGACGAGGAGGTAAGGGTAGATGTTTTCTGAAGGTGAGACAAAGTGCATGGGATCGGTTTCGCTGTAAGTGAAGACTTCGCGGGGTATCTCGGTAATGAAGAAGTCGAGGCCTGGAGGTAGGTTAGCAACCATCGAGCATGCGCCGAGAGATTTCCGGGGACTGACCAATTATCAAACATTCCATTTCTTCCTCGCGCAACACATCTACGCCCAAGACATCCCGCATCTTGTCGTAGAACTTGAAGGCGCCGCCTCCCGTCGCCATAACGCTCAATTCGTTCGGTTGAGAGCCATTGAGGGCCTGCTGCTTGTCCTTGAGGTGGCGCATGAACTCAATGCAGTCGTCGATGCGATCGGTCTCGAAATTGAGAAAGTTGAGACGACCGCCGGGCTCGGTGGAGTGTGCCTCGCGCGTAAAGTAGACGAGCTTGATCAAGGAACCGCCGATCTGCGCAAGTAAGGGGGATTAGCAGCTAGACAAGAAGGCAGAGCCAGGGATGAAGAGGGCAGTCGCATACGTCAACGGCGATGTGGCTCACGACGGCATGGTGGTTGGGCAGGCGAATATCGCTCGTCTCGTGGTGAGTCGGGGAACCTCGGCCATTGCTCCTCGGAGAACTCGAGTCCGGATCGACGATGAAGGCGCCCTTTACATTGATGCGAACGGAGCCCGGCCGGATGATGGTATTGTCGATTTCCTCGGTGCTCGTCATTGTCCGGGCTCTCGTGCGGATATCGGCGCCGCCAAAGACTACAGGCTCGGAGGGGTTGTGTTCGCTGTCGATGGTGTTGTTGAGGGTGCTGTCGTCGTCTTCGGGTCGGGGATCCTCTATGGCAGAGCCTCCATGATCAGGCGCGGGGCACATGCTCGGTCTTTATTTGGAAGTGTGTGTGTGTGTGTGTGGTCGTCCGGCGCGCGGAGACGGAGGAGAGGTCGGGTGGCTTGGGACGGCGCAAGTCATGAACTTGGGGAGGGTCCAAGAGCTATGTTCGTAGCCGTTCGCGAGGAGCACGGAGGACGGGCTGGGGAGGTTGCGTCGGACGGTGGTGCGGTTGTTCGGTGCTGGGCTGGTGTCGGCGCAGGGTTCGCCTTGCGCTGAGCGTCAGTTCGCTTCGGAGTTGAAGGCTGGGGGGAGAAGCTCGGCGGAGGACAGAGAGGAGTGAATGTCGAGGGCTTTGGGATTGTGGAACGCACTCGACGATTTTCATTTGAACGTGACTAGGACCCTGGACCGATAAAACTGCAATGCAAGTGATACCTCGCAATTTATTAGTACCTCGAGTTACCCCCTCCTTTTCTCCCCTTCAGCGACAAAATGCGCGCGCGACTCCCCGCGTCGTATCTCCGGAAGGTTCGTTATCGATAAGCGGCAGGTCAGATGTACTATGTCCTATCTGGGCAAGTGCCTAGGCTTTTCCTGGGGATTCGGCTAAGGAAGCTAGGACCTAGGTACTTACCGTAGGGACCTTACCAAGGTCCCCTCCCACTATGAAGATACTCGTCAACCTCTCAAGGTTGGGAGCTTCTAGGTCAGGTGGATTGTTGAGGTCCCCAATGCCGCTGGACCGAGGCTTTCAGGGTAATCGCCAATGAACCTATCCCCTCAATCATCATGTACCTCCTTTTCTCCGCAAGAATTCGGACATAGACACGAACGTCGTCATTCGTGCGACGTTACCTCTGGCTTTTTCGGCAGCCATGCAGATCTCCTTGTTACTACCTACCTATCCGACAGCCGACCCGATTGTGCCGCCGCCCATCGGTGTGGCTGTCGCTGTGCAGGGCCAATCGATTGCAACCAACTGTAATCCTGAGATTGCAGTAGGTTCGATGAATATCAAGCCTCGAGCTGCATCTCATCATTGGATGCGCTATTCCCAACAGCCTTTTCTTAGCATCACATGCCAGTGCAGCTCAAGTGCCATAGCTCGAGGGTAGAGAGAGAGGAGCTCACATAAGTCTGACTGTCAGCAACCATCTCGAATTCGGTCTTGGGCTTGAACCATGGGATGCCGCCACGTCGCTCGACCAGCCGTACGATTACTATGCAGATGAAATCCAGCTCAGGTAATCCACCGGGAAGGATTTGTCCTAGCGCCGACATGGTTTGAACAGCCGTCCAGCACGCACAGGACTTGGCTCATCAGTGTGCAATCTAAGGTACTTAGGTAGCTACGAACTTGCTTTACTTGATGTAAGCATGCAAGGAAACAGCGCTTGTGTAAGCTACCTACTCGGGTGTTGATGTTGCTCATCTCTCCTTCAGTGACTTATGCTTTCAGTGTTGGAGATGGGGGAAGGTTCCACTCACTCTCTAGTGTCAACGGAGAACCCGTCAGCAAGCTATTACCGGCCGGACGGCTGATGTGGCCCACAAAAACACGGTGCCCTTTGACATCAGGCCCGGTGACCCCCGATTCAAGTGAAGACGAACCGGAGTCGGTATAGACAAAGGACCAATTCCCACCCGAGACGCCTCTCGAAATGCAGATTTAGTCACCAATGAAGCATGATTTGTTAGATGTAACACTGATCAAAGATGTTGTCCCTGAACAGCAGCCGGGTCATGCAGTCAGCTCAGTCTTACGCATTCTTCACGGTATCAATGAGTAAAGATGAAGCGTCCCGCTGCCTCTCGGCTCTCGAGGAACACCGATCTGCCTTATATATCATATGACTGGAATTTGCCACGCCGAAAATGAGATAGCCAGTCTTGCTTGATCTTCTCAAGAGCCATCGCAAATTTCTAGCTCGTTCAAGAAATATTTTCATCGAGAGTGGCCCAAAAACTTTGCGAGAATGAGTTTTACACGTTTCTGTGATTGCAATGATTGCCTTTCACCGCCTTTCCCACCAAAGATCTATGGGTCATCGCCAGCCGCATCCATTCAAGTCTATTGAAACCCGCCCACTGCCTCAACGCCAGGGACCTCCGATGAATCCGTCGCAGTTCGACTCTCGGGCGCGTCCTATGAGTAACACTGAATTTCATCCCCAGACAAGCCCCGACTATTGGTTACCTCCAGGCCATATCGAACCCGACGGATCGCCTGGATATCCTCAGAATTATCACCCAAACCAGGGACCCATGCCAGTCTTCCAACGTCCTTGGCCAAGTGTCCGCAGAGAATCAGCCCAAGAACCTCCTCCATTGTCACAGTGACCTCCAAACCCATTACAAAGCAACATTTCTTACGGCGCAATGCATTTGCCTGAAAGGAAGTACGACTACCTGCAACACCGTGACCGAGACTCTGGACATGGCATAGAGAAGCCTCAATACATCGACGACTGAGTCCAGGATCCACGGAGAAATCCACCGGGGTGGCCCGATCAGGATTTTCAAGAATTTTCAAGGCAATCGGGAAACCAAAGAGCGCAAGCGCAAACGAGGAACTCTAGGCACGACCACCAGCGAAACTGCGCTAACAACAGCGAGAAGGGACGTTCAGAGAGTAACCAGGACACAAACCAGACTTGTTGGAAAACGGTAGAAGAATGGCGGCAAGAGTCTAGTGTTTGGGAGCCTAATCCTAGGGGAGAAAGGCATATCGAACAAGAAAAGGAGCAAAACTTTAAAGGAAAAAGCAAAATTCGGAAAACAGAAAGGCGTCTTGAACGAGAGAAAGAGCAAGATTCTCAAGAAATGCACAGAGGCATTCAAGGGCTAGGCCTTGCGGAATGGGTTTCCTCGCAGGCAATCGAATTGGAGTCCGGCGTTCACATGGAAGGCCGCTCAGGGTCAAGCGTTTCAGCCGATGAAGCCATGGATAAGTATCAGCGGGAGCTCGCAGCCTGAGAGAAAATCAGGGATGGCTGGAGCTTCCACTATGACAGAGGGCAGCCTTGAGTTACACACAAGAGAAAATTGAAGGGCTGTCCAAACACACTGTACCTCCTATTATTCTAAGAACTTGCGTCAAGCTTGAAACATTGCTTTATGTGGCATCTGTTTAGGGATTGACGACATCTTTACGCGCGATGTAACCTCTTTTGATGCTGGCGGTACTTTGCGGGTGCCATGCTCATTGGCCACCGAGCCTGTCATGACTAGTAGGTATTCGTGGCGAAGGTGAAGAAAGGACTTAAGAATAGGGGTAATGGTATAGCCACCGACACCTGACTTTCAGCCGAGGGGCAAGCTGATAATGATCAAAGGACCTTCCGATCCACAAGCGATTACTTGGTATACGTCTCACGTTACCTGTCAGCCGCATCGACATAAAGATAGGTTAACATAGAGTGGATAGTCCTCAAATTTGATCCCAAGACTTGGTTCAGCATCAATAGTGCGCAGCTGCCGCTCTTTGCAAAAGAGCTTAGCCCTTACAGAACTTGCGAAAGCTGGGGTCAGTGCCATGGTTGGGCGCCCATTTCACAGGCTCTTCACTACTTACCTATCAGTCACTTTATTGTAAGACATAGAAAATGGTAATGAGTCTGGAATTATGTAACAGGAGGAGGAGAATGTTCTACCACTTGTCGCAGCAGTGTGCCGGTAAGCTTGGGCTCCAGTGATTTGGATCCTCGACAGCGTCCTTTGGCCTATGGCCCAACGACCCCTAATCTCAAAGGCGATGAACAGATATCAGTCTAGACAAAGGAATCAGATCCATCCAAAACACATATTGAATCTGGGCGCCCAAAGGAGTCGCAGTTTGGAAAGCATTCTTGACTAAAGAAGATGTACCTGAATAGAGGCCGAGGACGGTCCAAGTCTACTTGCTCTTAAGTACCCTTCGTGTTCAAGCACCAAAGAATGAACAAGTTTCTTTGAAGCATCAACATGGATGTTTCTCTATATAAAATCAACCCGAGGTGACATGTTGAGCGTGGCATGAACCTACTCATCTCGTTGAACTGCGCAGAAATCGTCACAAGTTACGATCACATGCAAGAAACAAATCTATCGCAGCGGCCCGAGAAACATCATGGAGATGAATTCATTATATTCCAACGAAACTGACCCTGTCAAGTCTTCCGAATATTACCACTGTAATAAAGAGAACTGCCCTAGTGACTCTCACTCGCGACCGCACTGCATAGGGCGAGCTTTAGGTTGTCCGCACCCAAAACATTTCCGTACTAAAGACCATCAGGAACGAGTGCGCGAATATGCATCGAATCCTATGATGCCAGAGCCCAGTAGAATTACAGATGACATTTTGTCAAGCTCCGGACCCCGGACCCAGGAGGCCTGGAGAAAACCCGAAAAGAATCTTCCGCCTCCGGAAGCTAGCTCACACCAGTTTGGAGGAATACGACACGATGCAGATAGAAGAACACGAACTTGGGATTCCCGTCAAGCCGGTCGAGTTGCGTACCAACGCGGGGTGGTCTTTCTCTCAAGTAGTGACCAGGCTACTGAAGCCCAGCATGATGGGTCAAAATACACAGGGAGTCACTTGACGAACCAAGGATATGCAGACGGGCCGATTATTACAGGATTCCAACCGCCGATACCTCAAGTCCCGACAAGCACGCTTTATGGCGATAGTCGAGCATCGGCAGACTATGCACTGAGACAACCTCATACATATTCACCGATTCAAAGACATCCACATGGACAGTCCTATTCATCCCAGTACATGGGAGAGATGCCGGATACATGGGGTCAGCGGGCGCCAGGGACTCAAGATCTTTATCATTCACAACACCCGGGCTGGGGAGGACCAGGTCCATGGACGCAAAATCAGCAGCCTCCGTCAGGCTATCCTGGTGGGGAGGGACCATGGCACCAGCCACACCCGTCAATGCCCAGTAATGGGAGAGCTTTCCGCGTAGTTGAGATGAACGGAAGCGACTTCGACGGGGAGATGCTCCAAGGAGAGTGGGATCCTAGCACAGTGTCATTGCGAGGTCCTTACCCCCCTCAGCAGTGTATTGAGGCCAGCACACGTCATTGCCTCATCCAAGACAGAAATTAGCAAGATTTTGGCAAGATTCCTAGATACGAACGCTTTTGTGGAAAACATGTATCAATAATATATTCAAGATCAGCGCCTTTCTCAACGGAGAAGCACCCCATGTCTATGTCACGTCCTCCCGCTAGCCGTAGTTCACAGTGGATAGAGTCGACCTCCAACTTGATCTCCTGAGGTGGTCCGTAGCTGGATCTAAGCTATGAAAATAAGGTGGTGGATGCGAGAATCTAACACAAATACCAAATGTGAAATTACCCATCGCGAGTATCACGAATCTAGGCAAGGGATCACGAGCCTGCAGCGGTTTCTCTCACACATATGACAATTGATTTTCAAGTACCCAAGAAAACTACGTTTCTTCCGTTCCGTCATCTGCTGTTACATGAAGAGGGCCAACGGCCTGGCATGGTTTCCTTGCTCTCTAGCGCTCTCGGTGCTGTTCAGACGTCAAAGACGAGCAGCTGCCTTTCCCACTGTCAACAATGTTCATAGATCAAAGAATTAACAGCTCCTTTTGTTTCCAAATTAGCACTAATCTATGTATATATATAAACCCCGAAGTTGAAAGCAATTCGGTCACACACCATTGGCATTCACTTAGTTCCATCAAACACTGCGCGAAGAGAAACATCCCCAATCGCCAACGCCTTCTGAAGAAGTACCAAGACAATCCCGAGCAACCCGAAACCTATCAGAAAATGAGTCAACAGGCTAACGGCGAAAACGACGGTCATACCATGCCAAACAATAGACAAGAGAGTCCCAATCCAACCCATTGCGATGAACAGGCCTATTCGACTGGAGAATGCACCAATCCTGGACAACGCCAGAGCGCCGTACAAGCCATCTATAACTGCCCTGGACGAGGCAAATGCAGCGCCGTGCTTTTCGGTCGATGCAACGACCCGTGCCATGATGGGGAAGTGACGAAATTCAAGGAGGGCAGAGGGAAGGGAGGAGATTCGAAAGGTGGGACAATCCGACGGATGCGGACCTTTACCCCCTATTCCCAGAAGGAAGAAACTAAAAGGGCCGCGGCAGATCAGTTAAAAGGTCGTACAAATAACTGAGGACCGGGATACTCCCGAAGTTCATATTGAAGTCGCGATACTTGCAAAGATACATCGACAATAAGTCACTCGAGAATCCTACGGAAAACAAGACATCGATAGAGTATTGTCAAGTTTGATCAATATGGAGGCTACGACGTCGAAGTTGAAATTCTTGGATGGGTTGTGCAAGTAGTGATATAACGATAGTCAATTATCTGAGTCCCCAGTAAACTTGCGGCGTCGAGCACAGTTGCGAATTACGACCAAAGTTTAGTGAACATCTTTGTTACGCGTCGAAACTTGCGATTATTTATCTGCTGTCACGACCACCAGCTTCTTCGCGTCTCCACAACATTATTGTCACTGTGTGTTTCTGGGGAATAAGAAGAGCAGCTGCAGAGTCAATGAGTGTCTGAGTGAGCTCCAGGTATCAGTGGTCGAGATGCTTTCTAGGCCACCGCTTAGACCGCAGAGTCTCACGACTACGCGTGCATGTGGTCAGGATGTCCAGAGCCTGGAACACGTCTTCATGGCCAAGACAAGCGAAGCATGAATCGGAGACGGCCCTTTTCGCTTCGGCGGAGATTTCCAAAGTCAGCCACGTACTCACTGGGCAGTCCATCCTGCTGAGATATTGCACACTGCTCGTTAGCCACATCCTCCGCCTGGTATCTCAACCAATTCAACACGTGGCGGCGAATGATCATAGGGTGGGGAGAGTTGAGATGCCAGTGCTGATGTTGATCGTTCTCGTCTCTCCATGTAAACCCAAATACCTGAATTATTGCACACGTTTCTACGTCTCTATCGTGGGGCTCCTCGTCTACTGAGTCCCCGTTCATTCGAGCTTAAGTACCTCGACTGTCAACGACTAGCTCAACCGGCCAGTCACTCGAACGGTCATGTATCAAGCACCCAAAGCCAAAACGTTCTCATCTCTAAAGTACAAACTTCTGCCCCTTCAAGGAAGAACCTGCCGTTTGGGTTTTCCCGTCGAACCCCGCTCCGTCGTAATGCTCATGAAGGGTATTTCCAAAGTCTCCACGTTGAAAAAAAAAAGATGCCTCCGCAGTCATTCGTCAAAACGCCGGAGCCCCCCTCTCTCGCCGCGGAAGCATAGAGAAAAAGATAGGGAGCCTAGTAGCTCCCTCCGAACACCTTATAATTCAATAATGGAATGCTCTTGTCCCCTTTCATGAAGCCGATAATGTGAAGGAGAAGAAGATAATACGCGCCCATAATCCATGGTAATACGCACCCCTTCACTGAGGCCTGACAGCCTTGGGTGCGCTCCGTCTGTTCCGTCGTCTAATGCTGCAAGTTTTCGAAGCCCCTTGCTGGGCTGAAGGTCTTGTTTTCTTTTGTCGGTTTTCTGTTGTCGGTCATAACAAAGCATCAAGTCGTGATACGCCCCTCCTATTTTCTCTCCTCTGCCTTCCCTGCTCAAGTCGTGTTATTTGAGCCAACGCCGTTTTCAAATAGAGGTACAATGGCGATTCTTCTCCAACAGTCTCGGAAACGAGAATCCCCATCTCAACGCCACAGGAAATCCGACGGCTTCACCGGCCTCCCCGTAGCATGCGAAATAATCCTCACATTCTCGCATGCGTCCTCAAAGTCGTCGTCCATGTTGTACTCACGATAATACCACCCGCCCGTCCGCGGGTCCCAGAATTCCCGCCGGTGCAGCTCGGGGGTATGCAGACCCAGGTACGACATCCACTGCGTGTGCTCGCGCAGGATGGCGGGACTACTGACGTCCTCTGGGCCGAGGACGGTGTTGATGGGCTGCGAGATGGACTTTTGTCCGCGAGCGTCGCGGTCGTTGAACATGAGCATCAGGCGGGAGGCGATTTCCTTGTCGATTGCGCTGAGGGGTTGGCCGTGCTCGATGCGGCCGGCGAGGGATGTCAGATAGGATTTGTGGCCGTTCTTTCTTGGGGAATGGAGATGAGCCTGGTACGGTGTTAAAGTTCATGATCAAAAGATGCGTTGAGGAAGCAACGTTGGCGAGTGTCATGAGCTCTCACTTACCTTCATCTCTCGCCGGGTGTCCGTAAGGAACGGGCAGTTGTCCATGATGCACCGGTAAATCTCCTTGAGGTAGCCCGGCTCGGCGACCGGCGGCGGACAACAGTGGGTCGTCGGCTGCGAGTCCGGCAGGAAAGACACCGGCCGGCACTTTTGACAAAGGCCCCGGACGCACGGCTCGTTTCCGGGTCCTTCATGATCGAGGTAGTAGTGTAACTGGGGGTCCCCGGCACTTGTCAACTCATAAAGTTCACCTTAAGACGGGTTTGTCTCAAACCCAAACCGGCGCGTCCAAAAAAAAAAAAAAACGTACCTCTGAGCATCCCGGCCGAGAGAATCCGGGGTCTCTCCGGGCATCTGCCGGATTTGGCTGCGCGTCTTGTAAGCATTTGCTGCCTCTTCCTCACTTGGGAGATTGTTGCATGATGTAGCGGGCACGTACTATCCTCAGTCCAATCCGGTCCTTTTGGCTGACATCACCTCGAATCACCTTGGCGGGCAGAGGCATGGCGTTCCATCGCAGACAGCACATGGAACACACGTACTTCCTCGGCCAGCCAAAGTTCCCCTGCGCGTCCGCGACGGCCTCCGATTCCTGGCACCGCCAACCGATGCCGTTGCCGTACTCGTGGCGGCTGCGTGAGAGGCCGTAGTAGTCGATGCTCCATCCGGTCTGGATCTGGTCTCCGTTGGCCACGGACCGCGATCCGTCCACCTCTGTCGGTAAAGAGAACTCCTGCGGCGCCGGGCGGCCGACGGCGTTGCCGAGGTAGAACCCCGTGTCTCCGTCTACGCGGACGAGAACATGACGCGGCTGCGAGGGCTCGGCGGCGGATAGGTCGAATGGGTTAATGATCCCGGCAACCGGAGCCGGAGCGGACTGCTGCTGCTGCTGTTGTGCTACCGAGGCGGAAAACGTGCCGTCGTGGGCACCACCTTGGCTGTGAATATTCCCGTCGCCACCGGGACCGGCATTTGCTGCACCTCCTCTCATGATGCCCGCCGAGACAGACGAAGAGGCCGGGCCACCAGCAGCATCCGGTGGTTTACCAAAGCGGGGAGGCCCCGTGCCTCGGCGGCTGCTACTGCTATTGCCGCCGGTGGCGCCGCTGCTGTTGTGCGAGGGTATCAAGGAAGCAGCAGGCGTCTCGCGTTCCTGTGGCTGGGCCTGGACGACAGCCGGACGTGTTGGTGGCCATTGTTGGCTGTACATGAGAGACCCATGATGTGGCGAGGGGAACTGATGAAAATCACCTCCCCCAAGAGAATTCTGATGCCCGACGAATCGATTGGAGACTGTCAGGCTCATGTTACGCTGGGGGAAAGATGTTGTGCTCCTGGAGGGTGCTTGAAGTAAAAGGCGGCAGAGCCGGGGACGAAAAGGACCCTAAATGTCTGGTTTGGTCTGGTCTGGTCTGGTCTGGTCGTGCTTCGTTTCCTGATCCTGGTTCCTGGGTTCTGGTTTCCTGTATCCTGGGGCGTTTACGTATCTGGCAGCTTGCTCTTCTCACGGGATCTTCAGCTGGGAAATGATTTGATTGATGCTGCTGCTGCTGATGCTGGCCTGCTGCTCGCCCACGGGTAACTGCAGATGGGAAAGGGAACACAAAGTACGGAGAGAGAGAGGCGAAGAGAAGGGACGGGCGGAAGCGAGTCGGTCATGTACGATGGAGCGGAGAGATAGATCTCAGACAAACAGCGCGTGCCGGGAGTGGATGAAAGTGATGTACAGAGTTGTACAAAGAGTTCAAGCGGGAAGTGAATATAATGAAGAAAGGAACGGGAGATGTAGGAGGAGATCCGGATCGAATGACACCCCCCTGCGCTTCGTCGCTCACGATATTTTGGTTACTGGCTGGACGACTACCTACTTCCCACCGCT
>JFFI01000439.1:0-30960 GCA_001563125.1 Colletotrichum salicis
ATAGATTCACAACCCCTTATTGGCTCTACCCCGCCCTTAGCGAAAGTGCTGTCCAGCCGCACCCGATAGGATAATTAATAGAGAGATAATAAATATTAAACGTAAAGACGATAGACCAGATAGAACAACAAGCCCTGATGTGAACACCTAGAACTATTGCGCAGCATTTAGCAAACTTATTTTTCTTTTGAGAATCTCAGCCTCCTACATGTAGATTTACAAACGCGAACCACCTTGGTTCTGATTTTGCTTCGAGTCTTCAACTCTCCACCCACCATAGTCTCCTTGATCGGTATCCTCGTAGCACCCTACCAGCTAGACATCTGAGCGGCTGAGAAGCTGGTGTGGTTGTCGGGCGATAGTTGATATTAAATCTGCCATCATCATCTCGATGACGAGTTTGACACTGTACGCAACCGGATGAGTAATGGCGTAAAGAAAAGGGTTCGGAAGCGACATCATGACGATGATAAGAATCTGATGCAGCTATCAGCAAGGTAACGCGAGAATGGGACAGATGAACGCACATCCATGGACAGAGAGATTGAAACGGCAGCGACATTGCAGTTGAACAATAGCCAATATTTGGTGAGACCCCCGGCAATTAGTTCCCGTCGGACTTTGCGGAGGAAAATCGCATTCAAAGTAAGATCCACCAAGAGATATATGATTTTCTCCATGCGGTCCCAGATCTCATTGATACGCACAAATGGTTCCTCCTGTGTTAGACGGGCCGGAATCCAGATGCAGGCAACCGAGATATTGATGATGCCGACTACAACAAGCAAGGAGATCTTCATGATTCTCACTCTTCTCTTGTCGACTATGACAAGGCCTAGGCGGTTCGCGATAATTTGAAGGGCTAACTGCGTTTGCAGCGACCATAGGATGCAGCTGCCAAAGAAGAAACCGAAACTGGGGCAAAAGGTCAGCAAGCTGGATACTCTCATTGAGATGCAATGTCGTGCTCTTACGTTCCTGCCAAATCACCTCGAATGAACAACCAGTTGACGATCGCTTGGAGCAGGTTGGCGATAAGTAGAACCCATATCCTTCAAGACGTTACTACTCGCGGTCGGCTGAACGGACTGGATGAAGCAACAACGGAGAAGGACTCACATCCACACATAAAGGTTGAAGACTGAGTTCGTTCTCATGTAGATCAGAACCGTTTGCTGGGATGCTTGCACAGAAATGAGTATCGTAAGACCAATTGTAATGCCAAAGTAGATGCTGGGTATCTCAAGAGAGTACACGGCCGTCCCAAACGTCTGAGCGGCGCCCATCGTAGCCTCGATGTCAACAGCAATGTTGGTGTTGACAAGTGATGATTGTGCGATATCGAAAGGGGGCGATCAATGTTGTTTCATCAGCGCTTGGCGGACAAAGAAGACGATGATCATGTCTAGCGGGATCGCCACTTATATGTAAGCTCGCCCACTGGCCCGACGATGATCGCAAACGGCGCCTTAGTGCCGTCTCCAGGACGTTGATTCGCGGGACTGGTTTACCGCTAGTTCAATGTGGTAGACGCCAAAACACATGCTTCCTGCAATGCAAGTATTTCAATCCCACGATGCAAATGACTCGAGTTCTGCAGTCGCAACAAGAAGGTCGCGATGGTGTTTCACGCACTTGGCAGGCGTGCAGACATGGACCCTATCAAGCTCGTGAAAGGATGGTACAATTATGCATCTCCATTGACATGATACAGTCTGAGCCCATCCTCTCTCTGATAAAAGTATGTATCTTGAACGTTTTGTAATGCCTAGGTATTGATAGATGCAGCGTTCGCCAAATTTCTGTCCTACTTTAGGGTGCACATTCGATCGATATAGCTCCAAGGGGAACATTGATAAACATCTTCATACCGACGGAAACGCTCCATCCACCTTATGGTGCGATATTCAAGTGAAGTTTTCGGGCCCGAGATCCCCGTTCCGGTGGCGATGTCCATAGTACCTGGGACCTAGTGTCTTGCGTGACTGTCGCAAGAATGATCTACCGCCTTGGTTCATAGAGGTCAACTTAGGTCGCATCATAGTGACGAGACTCAGGGCGGTATAGAACTCCAATTAGGTGAAGTACCCACAAGGATTCTTATCACGCATGGCACTTACCTATATCTCCCCGTAGGGATTGGTGTGACGGGCAAAAAACGTGGTCGAACCCTGCCACGTTCTGCATTCAAGTGCTGCGAGGCACGGCTAGAAAGGGCCGAAGGAATACTTTGGTCGGCGACGATTCGTATATCCTCAATGGCTTCACATTGCGTTTTTTCTTCCCTCGCTGTTGCTCCTCGTATCATGACTTGCAAGCGTTGCCATTCGAAGCCAGCCACCAGACCCAGCCCCGAAGACGTGGAGTTGGTGAGGCAGCTAAAGTAGGGCCCAAGTAGATGGTACGCAGATTTTGAGAGTTAACTGAGTTGTGCTTTTTCATACAACAGAGGCCACAGTCATCGTTCTTTTTTTTCGATGAGCTGACTTCGATGGCGATATGTGTCGGTGACAATCGGACGCATCGAATTGGAGGTGAAGACTGAGGGGCATTGTAATAGGGCTGCCATAGACTACTTCGTACCTTAGCAAGATAACCTAGCGCAACGTGATAAGTGACAATGGGTAAATGAAACAGCGAGAGGATTGCAGCCTGGAGGAATATTCCTGGCTCGGTAGATCTCCAACCGGTGAGAAAGCAAGATGAGAACGACTACCGTGCTTGACAGTCTGATTCGAGGGTGAGTACCGACCACTAGACGTTTGCTTTGTTAGGACTATGCAGTGCCGACGTTGCGGGATGTACTGGACTAAAACGCCATGGTATTTAAGTCGAGGGAAAGCTGAGAGCAATCGACCAAGTCCCAATACCGCAATATTCGCCCTTAGATGCAGCGAGAGTGAATTTACGTGGCTCCTCTTGTTGGGGACAGGTTATACAAAAGCTCAACCGACAAGACGGAGTTAAGAGACATAGCTCTGTAGAGATACAGGATGAGGTAAATCAAACGCCTTATTACCTTGGTTACAGATAACGGATGAGAAGTTTCGAGGGCAGGAAGAAGGGTGTTCGGCAGTGTCGACGGGGTAATTTCCACGAGAGAAGCCGGAATCCGCTGGGCAATGAGGCCAAGAGTCCATTGAGTCTCGATGTAGCTGGTAAAATACATATTCTGGGTAAGGTTCGTGGCAGAGGACCCTGCCTCCATAGGTATCAGCAAGGACGATGTGACATCTTGCCCTACGTGTCTCTGACTACCTATGGGACACAGTCATCTGACACCACTTGGTACATGCTAGTAGTCAAAGGTACATATCAAATCTCGTTACAGCTGTCAAGGTACATGTAAGTAACATGAATGATGAATCTAACTTACGTGCCGGAAAGAGCTTATCCATCTCATGATTATTCTCCTTCACTCCCTCAATCTTTCTTACCTTACCTTACATATAGGATTTGTGACCAGCACATTGACAACTGCGAGCTGAACGACATTCAAAGCTACAGTGCAACCGTTTGAGCCGAAGGACAAAGCACCATGCTACATTGATCTATTCCAGTGGGCCCCCTATTTCGCTACCACAGACGCCTTGGCACGCAAGACTTCAATGTTCTTTATCTAGCTGACGGCCGAAGCTTTGGACTTGCAGAGACTCGCTTGTGCTATAACGCTTGGTAACACCAACCAGATCGGCGGTGAGACTTGAGCAGTATTGTCCCATTGGCAAATCGGCCCTGCTTCAATCCCCTGGAAGCTCCTCTTTGACCTCGATAATCATGGCGCTTGCCGAGGTCCTTTGTCAGTCCCGCACCCATGTTTTACATATTGAATTTATCAAGCGATGGTGCGTTGTGCGGCGTCGGCAGGCCAGATTGTATTGATCGCTTCGCTCCCTTTGCATGCCGCTTCGTCGCTGGAACTTGTGAAGTTGTCAAGTCTACTAAGGAGGTCTGCCATTGAACATGAGCCTGCCAGTATCCGATTTTTGAAGGCTTTATTTGCTGAATCTCTACGGGATGGCATTTCAAATGGCCAGCATCGTGAGCGATTGGACGGTTTACGGTATCGATCGTGTAAGGGCTCGCACCGACGCATCTTATAAATGTCTTCACCTCGATGCCTGAAATGTAGATTCTAGCCAAGATATCAAGCTCCCTATCTCTGCCGTTCAGATCAATCTCATCATGCTATCTATCGTCTTCGCGACCTTTATAGCTCTGGCTGCTGCCCAAAGCACCCCTTGGCCTACATACGGCAACTGGACCGAGAACTTCAATGGATACCCATACATCCTCTCAGGCCCAATGACCCTAGGAAAAAAAATAGACTTCGAGCTCGAACGATGCCACTACGTCCTCAGACTCCTCAGTGAGCGCACAAATGTCCCCAACAGCCAGATCCTGTTCCCAACCCCAGCCTCCTCTGCATGGACATCCTCGCCAAACGAAAGGCCACCATCGGCGACCAGGGCTTCCTCGAGCTGTTCTCCAAGGATATCGAAGACTTCAAAAAGTTCTGGTATGAGGTCAACCTCAACTCCACGCTGAACGATCCCACTACATGGAAAGGAGTCGAGTGTCGCGCCCTCGTGCCACTTCCCAGCGTCAACGCGTGGTCTTTTTCGACGTGGTCTGCTTCGCCTCTCGCTGATGCTGCTAATAATTGGGGCAACGCGGAACATTACTTGAAAAAGTCGAATAGCCAGGGAGGTCCAGGTGCGGTCGCGACTTCAAGGATTCTAGAGGGCTGGGGTGGGGTGGTTACCAACTTTAGTATTCTCAACTACAGCACGAGAACCTGTGCGCAGAGACCGATGGTCCGGCCTCTGCCTGAGTTTCGACTCGAGGCGTGCGGTGACAAGAATCTTGTCGACGGCAAGAATACCAGATTCGGGGTGTTGAATATCGCTGCAAGGGATGTCAATGTGGCTGGGACGACATATCTTGATATCTATGCTTCGGTGTGGTATGGAAGTGGTATCTTGGAGGAGCATCTCGAGGCGGAGAGACACCATATCATCATTGAGATTTAAACTTGAGTTTGAAGACTCAGGAGGATATCAAGAGCGGCAGGTTCAGGGTTCCCGCACCTCCAGCATCTTGAGGCTGGTGTCGTGGACCAGAGGGAGATGGGTTTGAGCTCTCAGTTGGGGAGATATTGTAGGAGGGTTGGGAAGATCAGGTTAACATTGGAACCTGTGGAAGTAGTGCCTTTTACAATCCGGAAGGATCATTAGCATGTAGGCTAGCTCCAGAGTCTTCAAATCGTTCAGGCCTCAGTAACTTCGCGCGGCGTGACTCATCATCATACTTTCAAGCAATGAACATAACTAACAAAGAAGATGAACTAATAAATAACATACAGTAGCACAGCACTGCTCGCAACGCTCTACCTAAGTCTCCTTTTCCCCAAACTCTTGTATTCCTAAGATGGCATCGCTAGACCAAGCACGCGTGGCGATTCAGCGACGTCCGCTGAACACATCCCCCTCAGCCCGACTCAACTCCTACAACCATCACGCTCTGGCACCATGGCTCGAACACACAGGCTACCTAACGACATTGTATCTAAATCGAAGAGAGCAGGAAATCGCGCCGTTCAATATGGGTCGCTGGCTGACTCCACGGATTCAGGAGTGCATGCTGAACCCGCCTGCTGCGATCCACCACTTGGCCAAAGATGAAATTCGCCGACTACTCGAGATTGCGGCGGAGCTTAACTACGACATTAGCAAAGCTGAGAAGAGTGAAACGTTGGGCGTACTGGCAGCAGAGATGGAACAGAGGACAGAAGGTCTTTAGACTGACACATCTGCTGGATACTTCATTCGAACGAGTCACTGCAGCCCCAAAGACGCTGATGGAGGTAACCTTCAGTCTGTCAACAACACGCGCGAAGCACTAAGCTGGTCTCTTCGAAAAGAACCGTCCAAGCACTTCTCGATTTATACTATCATTTCAACCAGGACGTCGAATCCTCAGATAACCAGCTCTACTTCTTCCCATTTTACACCCATGTTGACCGCTTGAGCGAGTGGGGATGCTATGTCAAATAAAGCCACATTGTCGCGATCAGCCAGAGCAGATTCTATCAGCCAAATCAATCCAGCATCACAGACGACACGCTGAGCAAGCTAGTATTCCATTCTCGTCGCCTTTGGTCCCGCATCGCACCCGACCTCGATTTGAAAAGCTGCGTCGTAGACGTGTATGCGGAGGTCCGCGATCCAAATTTCGAGGTGAGGCTCATCAAGATTAACCCCTGGGGCGCACACTCCGGCTCAGGCAGTCTGCTCTTCCACTGGCTTGACGATGCGGATATCATTGATCTTGAACAGCATGACGGCACGGCTGTGATTAGATTGGTTGAACCAGGCAAGGCAAAGGCCCTGTCGCGCGATGAGGCCCTTGAGATTGGTCGAGGTGGAATTATCAAGGATGAGCTGCGATGCTTGCGGGAGAGGGGGCTTGAGTGGGTTCTGGAGGATGATAAACACGCTGAGTTTATGGAGTTGCCGGTGCCAGATGGGCAGTCTAGACTTACCACGAAAAAAGATGGTCTTGAGATCTTTCGGAAAGGAGAGGAGGGGAAGGACCCAGCAATGAAGCCGCGGGATCACCCGCGACTCCTTAAGTTGACAAGGGCGTATCGGGTGGATCAATTATGCTGGATATCAAGACCGGAGGCTTTTGGCTTTGTCTCGCTTTAAGACAATTCGTTGTTCTCATCAGAGCCTAAATGCTTGGGGTCACGCAGGTAGTAACGATATGCAGCAAAATGGGTGTCTCAATTCCGGTCTTGCGAAGGCATATCTCTATCTCAGTTGTCTCTACGACTGTTGATATCTCTCCGTGCCCCCAGAATATTCGAATTCACCTCATCCTACTCGTGTGGAAATGTCGAATCGGTCTGATGACTCCTATAATCAGCTGTTAGTATCTTTGGATCAGGTAAGAGAGGTGGAATTGAACTGACTGTAGAGACGGCGGTCTGTCTCGAGCTAAGTCCGCTTGGTCGGGAGACCAGACAACAGCTCGAGGATCTTTCCAGAGTTAGCGGCGGTGACCTCAGTCTTGGGAGCGTTCAGGCCGCCCTCAACATGGTCATCCGCGGTTGGTGCTTGGCCGAGAAAGTCGTCGTAGGACTGGTAAGATTGGAGCAAGGCAACAAGCCCGGCAGAGTTAGGATCGTGAGTTGTCGATCCGGCCTCGAGGTCATAGGGCGAAGGAATCCCATCCATCGGATGACCTTTGTAGATCTCCTTCTGCCTAAAGTGCACCCAAAACGCATGGAACGCTTTCTCCGATGTTGGGTTTCCAGAGGCCTTGGCGAGCTTAAAATACTCGACGATCGCGGTGAGGTGCGCGGGCTCAATCTGCTTTCCACAAACCTGCATGAGGTGAAAACTGGAAGAACGCTTCAGGTCCACGACCTGCAACTGGCCCTGGCGCATTCCGGTGTTCTGAGGTGCCTCCTACGCAACCAGAATCACCGTCTGGCGGAACACGGAGAGAATCTCCTCGTGGTCTTCATGGAGCTCTCCGCTTGGAGCAATTGCAATGGGTACGGCAGTTCGAATGTACCAGCGAAGGCCGAGGTGGAAGAGTCTACCGACGGGGAAGGATTGGAAATACTCATGCTCTGCGGCGACGTGTGCCTTCTCAATCTGGCGGGTGACCCCCAAAGCCTCCATCCAGCGATCCGAGAGATCGTTGACCTTCAGCGAAGGAAGTGTGCCACCTTCCAAGATGAATCGGCCTGGTTGAGCGACAGCCGGGTTGGTCGAATTGAGGATGTGGCAATCCAAGACATGACGGACATCTCGAACAGTCACATCTCGGAGGGCCTTTACCGACCCATTCTTGTCGACTTCGTAAGCCCAGACGATTACGGCACCAAAGTGGCAGGCGACGAAACCCGGCTTGCCGAAGCTGTGGATGCAGTTGTTGAGATTGCCAACGCTGGTGTCCTTGGAAGAGCCGAACTTAATGGCGTCGACGCCATGGGCTAACTTCGTCTGGATGAGAGTCGCTACCGAATTCAGACCCACGTGTATGATGTCGGGGCCGGTGGAGCTGTCGTTGGATTTGCCAGCCGCCTTGGCAATGTCGATCTCATCGGTTGCGAAGTTTATCTTGCCAGTCTCGAGATCAAGATGAAGAGAGATCCATATTGGCTTCGGGTCAGCTCCATCGATGGGAAGCAGCGCCGCGAGGTAGTGGTTCTCAGATGGTCGAGTCTCCAAGGCAAGGCCGAAGGAAGGAGCCGACTTCGCTGCCTGTCGACCCATGCAGAATCGTTGATGGAGATTATCGGCCTTGAGACACTGTGCAGAGCAGTACCTAGCCTCCTTACAAGGGCAGCGATACTTCCGGGTGGAAGTATTGCCGCAGGCCAGGCACTGCTCGGTCCCTTCGCTCTCCCGCTGGCCGTGGCAGCCATTGTAGACTCCAGGGTGATGGAGAGCCCAGCCGCCACCTTCACCACCCTTCACTCCCATCGAGTATTGCTCAATGGGCGTAAGAAGGACGGTGAAGGTGACCACCGGCTTCCACGTAGACTTGCCGTGAGAGGAAGACATGCTAAAGGGATGAGGCTATCAGTAGATGAAAGAGCCTAGGATGAAGGTGGAGGACAAGGCTTCCTTATATGGATTTGTTTGGGTCTTTGACGTCTTTTGTAGTAGTGGGTGAGTGTAAGGATCGGAGACAAAGGCGGAAGCGATCGGTAATGATGGATGGAGTGAGATGATCAATACTCTGCGAGAGATGAGGTCAGGATGATGTAAGAACAGATGTAGTCCAAAGGATGAGGTCGAGAGGAAATCTCGAGAAGTTGGGTCGAGAAGAAAGGTTGGGTCGAGGGAAAGGTTGGGTCAAGGGAAAAGTTGAGAGGATGATGTTGGGAAAAGGTGAAGGCCTGAAGGTGCTGGGTGGTGAGAAGGGAAGGTCTTGTTGCTAGAGGCAAGAGCAAGAGAGGGTCATTTCAAGGGCAAGAGCAACCTTAGGGCAAATAAAAATGACGAAGGAGGAATTCACGGCGGTGAAGGAGTATTCACATCATATTCACTTGCCAGTGTAATCACTTGCCATACACCCACTCAATGACACACACCTCATGATAGAAGATTTACAATAACTTCAATCGCTGTTTGTTTTGTTCATTTGCAAGTGGTCTAAACAATCTTGTAGACCAGCTTCTCGGCACTCACACCGCCCTTGGCCTGCAACTCAAAACCCTTGTCAATATCATCCAGACCACCAAACTCCTTTTGCGGATTCGGCTTGATGGAGCCATCCTCCAACCACTTGGGCAGGAGCCCCAGATACTTCTCCCAAAACTTTTTGTCCTCAGGCTTCTCACCATCAATGTTGTCGAAGCTTCCATATGACAGGGCCCTTCCAAAGACTGAGTACACCAATGTGCTCTCGACCTTTACTCCCTCAGGAGCGCCGACCTCCTTCGCCTTGCGCGGCAGAATGCAAACGACATGGCCACCTTTAGGTGAGAGCGCCGTGGCAACAGCCTTTGTGGTCTCAACTTCGCTGATGGCGTCAAAGACGTGCTTCAGGTTGTTCTTCGCAGCCGTCTTGACCTGTTCAATCCAGTCGGCATCGCGGTAGTCAATCGCCACATCCGCACCGAGACTCCTCAGGAGCGCGTGGTTCTTCTTGCCTCCAGTCGCGATGACGTATAACCCAGCCTTCTTCGCCAGCTGGATGGCATATAATCCAACACTACCCGTTCCGCCGTTAATCAACACAGGAAGCGCCTCCTTGGACGGGCTCGTCGGCTCAGGAAGTCTAAGCCGCTGGAACAGTGCCTGAACAGCGGTCGCAAAGGCCAATGGGATGACCGCGGCTTGGAAATCCGTGACGGATTCGGGGACGGGGAAGACGAGGCTGCTCTCGATGATGGCGTACTGCGCGAAGACGCCGCGTGGCGGATCGTCACTGGTTCCCATAACGAAACCTGCGACGCGCTGACCATCTTTGAGGGAGGAGCCATTGGGGTCTGCGAGGGTGCCGGCGAAGTCACAGCCGACGGTGCGGCCTGCGGGAGCGCCGGCTGTGGCTTTCCAGTCGGTAGGGTTTTGGGCTACGGCGGAGATCTTGACGAGGATCTCGCCGGGGCCGGGCTGAGGCTTAGGGACCTGAAATGGTGGTGAGTAAAGATGAGAATCAATTGGAGGGTCTAGATGACATCATGTACCTCTTGGACTTTGGCGGTCTTATCGCCTTGGGAGACGAGGGCTAGGATAGTGCCTGCCATTGTTGCTGTGTATGATATGAATCTGAATTGAGTGGTTTGAAGGATTATAGATGAGATTGAAGACGATGGACGGCGTTGTTGAAATTGATTCTTAGACTGGTTCACTCGAGATGGATGACGGAATGAGGACGATTTTAAGTCAAGAGGAGAAGACGTTGAAACAACACCTGGGATTAGTAACCTGGAATTCAAGCTGTTGCTGAGAAATGGCGTGCTCAAGTGGGTAGACGCCATTGACGTAGCCAGAGAAGACTTGGTGAAGTTATGGGCTGATTGCGCTTAGAATTGCGCTTAGAAAACATCGGCACTCCATAAAATCCCCCATTGAATCGCATCTGCGCCATGAAGTTAATTCCGCGGACAAGTTGGTCATTTAAGGTGTCAAAAAGGAGCTATCTGCAATGCCGGGGCGCACAGATATTCAGCACTAGTCACCGCGGGGCTGTTCCTGCTTAGAAATGTGGCTGGATATAGCATGGGAATTCCGCAATGCAAAGAATTAGGTTGATGCCAAAGTCCCAATTGTGCCAATTCTTCAAGTTCTTTATCGCAAATTCCATTGTAGCTTTTAACATCCTTGATGTACACGTTCGCTATCGACCTTTAGGTACCTAGGAGAAGACATGATGAGGTCATTCTCAAGTTCTTTTGGGCATGTGTGAAACGTGTGCTGTGACCGTCTTGCTTGACGAACAATGGCATCGAACAGCAATTGAGAACAGCGATCGGCTATGTCTTAGCTTATTAGGAGATCTTAAAGTTGATCTTTGACGATGAGATGTCTGTTTGGTCAAGTCAGCTGATCTCACAATAGGCCCTTAGGCTCCGTAACATTCGGCTTCGCTCCCGACCCCCTTAGATCCTCGGGAGACACGGCCGGCCCCTATGACCCCGCATCGTGGGAGCCCGACCGAACACGGCAAGCACTGAACGAAAGCTCCGAATCCACCACCGATGAGGATGGATCGGAGAAGATTATATGAGTCCCCTCCTCGGTATCGACGTCTGCGATGCCATAGCCGCCCATTCCAACATCTCTTGCATCGGAGTTACCTGTCCATCACCTTGGCGCAGCATCAACCCCTCTCAAAGTAACCCAGACTTCCTTATCGTCGTGCATCTCAACGTAACTTTCGGAACCTGGGTTGCGTGTACCCCACAAATGTCGCTGGCGCCATAACAGCCATGAATGATAAAAGCATTCCAACGCTCATATCTACTGCCTTGGGTTGTTTTCAGACTCATTCCCCTCACTCGGCCCTGTGAGACGACGTTCATCAACAGCCGCTTACCAACTTCATGTGAAGCATCGCCAACATGAAACCTCTCTTGTCGGCAGCACTCACCAGCGTCCTGGTCTCATCCGCTTGGGCAGCATCGTACACCGAATCCCTCATCAGCCTGCACAAGACCCTCGTCGAAGCCGACTCAACAACCAAATCCGAAGCTCTCGGAACACAAGCTCTCAAAGCCTACCTCGAGACAAATTTCACAGTCGAGCTCCAAACAGTCGAAGGAACCCGACAAAATGTCTTCGCCTACCCCGGCACCGCCAGCGAGGCCCGCGTCCTCGTCACATCGCACTTCGACACCGTACCGCCGTACATCCCCTACTCTCGCTCCGGCGACGAGATCCGCGGTAGGGGAACCTCTGATGCGAAAGGCAGTGTTGCAGCACAGATTATCGCCGTGGAGGAGCTCCTCAAGAGCGGGGAGATTGTTGAGGGCGACGTCGCGCTGCTGTATGTCGTCGGCGAGGAGTCAGGCGGGGACGGCATGGGCGCCGCAAATGAGCTGGGCTTGACGTGGGAGTCCGTCATCTTTGGCGAGCCGACGGAGAATACCCTCGTCCGGGCGCACAAGGGCGTGCTGGGGTTCAACATCACGGCCCATGGCGTCGCGGGGCATTCTGGGTATCCCGAGTACGGGCGGAGCGCCATTGACCTGCTTGTTCGGGCGTTGGATCAAATTCAGGATACGAAGTTACCATGGACGGAGGAGTTTGGAAACACAACGTTGAATGTCGGCTTGATTGAGGGCGGGATCGCGACCAATGTGATTCCCGAGAGCGCGTCGGGGAGGGCGTCGATTCGGGCTGCGACTGAGGACTTGCAGGGGATTCAGGATGTTTTGCAGAAGGCTGTGTCGGATGTGACGCCCGAGTATGTTAATTTGACGTTTGCTGGGTCTGGGTTGCCGGTGAGTCTGGATTATGATGTTGAAGGTATGCCGTTTGCCTCACTGCTCTTATGGAACGGCCTCAGTTGACACAAGCAGGCTTTAACACCACCGTGGTGAACTACTACACCGACGTGCCTCGCCTGAACGGAACCCACAAGCGTTACTTGTATGGACCAGGCACGATTCTGGTGGCTCACTCGGCCGATGAGCGCATCACTGTTCAGGATTTGGAACTTGCTGTGGAAGATTACAAGAAGCTAATCCTCGCTGCCTTGAGGTGAAGGGTCGTCCTCAATTGCTTTCAGCGATATGTCAATAAATACGCTTAACTGACGACTAACACCGTCGACGGCGAACCCTCGATCAAATCTAAGCTCAATGGCTTTGGTTATCGTCAATGTTCTCTACATCGCCTGACTTGTTCTTGCACCTGTCACTGCTCTTGTGCAAGATTGTGATCCAGGACTTGAAGCTCGGAAGTCAGCATTCGCTTGGGTTTCATTACGATGAGTGAGATGAGACTGGGATTGGGTGAGTGAGTGAGTGAGTGAAAGCTCAGTGAGCGAAAGATACGTACCGTCTACCCCTCGCGGATGGTCCGTGCCGAAATTGACGTCAGGCTTCTTGGCAGTCGCAAACCCGCCATGGCGATGCCGTCACACGTGACAACTCAGCTCGAGCTCAGCTCAGCTCCCCCGGCTGCCTCACCACCACCTGCTAGCACAAGCGGGACCGGCCGCCGACCATCCACCAAGCTAGCACCATTTGAGAGCTCAACGGTCACCTCCATTACGCCTGTCTCTCCTCTCCAAGCTAGTCATTCCTCTCCAAATCCCCCAACTCTCACCACCGCAACAATGTCCAACTCTCGTGGCCTCCCCGATGTCTTGATGACAAAGGTCGACGAGTACGTCGACTCGCTTGCTCCACAGATCCAGCCCCGCATCGCGTCTGAGATCGACACCTTCCAGACGAGAACTATCGATAGTCTTGAGGACCAGGTTGTTGACGCCTTTCGTTCGCTCTTCAACAAGGATAAGAACTCTGGCGATGGCTCGAGAGGACTGAACGACACACCACCCGATGCCTACGGCATCCAGTCCCTGCCCTTCGCCGACGAGATTGGCAAGCTCACCCGCAGCTTCAGCGTAATCACAGACGAAGCAGGCGATGACCTACGAGACATCTTCAACCTCACCGACGAGGCCCGCGGAGGAGGAGGCGGCGGTCCCGAGACCCAATCCCGCGGCATCAGCCACAGCGACTCATTCGGCGCAGCAAAGGGCTTCCTCTCCTCAGCCATCAATGTTGTCCAGGACCATCTGGAGAAGAACAAGGGCTCAGGCGGCGGCGGTGGCCAGGGCTTCGAGCTGGATGGCCTCCTCGGCGTTCTCAGCAACACTGTCAAGGACGCCGCGCGGAACCCCGAGGAGAAGGCTCGCGTCATCAGCCCGGAGATCAAGGAGAAGGTGGGCATGAAGCTGAGGGAGCAGCACGCGCCCATTGCGGAACAGTTCACTAAGGTTGCGCTGGAGCACATCAAGCGTTGGCTGCGCGGCAACACGAGCACGCGGGACCTCGGCGACGGTGTCAAGGGTGAGATTGAGGACCAGGTCAAGGACTTAGTCAAGGGGCTTGGAGGCCTGTTTGGAAACAAGAAGAGTTCGCAGGAGGGTAGCCGTGCTATCGGTGATCGCGACGGTCCGGAGGGTGAAGGCGAGAGGGGTGGATTCTCAAAGGTCATCAGCGACAAGCTCAGCACGGGTTTGGCAAAGGTGCATAGGGAAGTCCGTCTCGAATTCCGCAAGATCCTCGGTGCCATCGAGAAGCAGCTCTTTGAGCTCCTGCCGGACGCCTTCCAGCGACCACTGGAGAAGATCCTGGGCGGAAACCCCTTCGACTCTCAACTCGACCGCGACGCTGGCGGACACGCGGACCGCGGGTTCGGGGACGATATCAAGGTGAAGCTAGTCAACAAGATCCGGGCACTGGTGCGCAAGGTGCAGGAGACGCTGCGCGAGAGCATCCTCGGCGTCGTCAACGGTGGCCACCGCAAGTTTGAGCGCGAGAGCTGGGTGTTTGTCCAGAACATTGTCGAGCAAAAGGTGCAGAAGTACCTTCCCAAGGTCAAGATCAACGTGCCGGATGACATTGGCAACGAGAATGTCAGCGTTGGTGCGCCGACGGCGGGATCCCAGCTTGGTGGTGAACATCACTCGGGCCAGTCCCAGGGTGGCAACTACGCGCCGCCTCCGTCACAGCAGTATGGTGGACAAGGCTCGCATCAGCAGTCTAACAACCCTCCCCCGATCCAGGAGTACCGACCTGAGCAACATCAGCAGCAGCAGCAGCACCAATCACATCAGGAGTACCGGCCTGACCAGAACCAGCCCCCATCTTCGTACCAGCAATACCACTCGGATCAGTACCAGAGCCAGGGTCAGAACCAGAACTACGGCCAGAGTCAAAACTACAACCAGAACTACAACCAAAACCAGAACCAAGGTTACGACCACAGCCAGGTTCAGAACTACGGAGGAAATCAGGGGTACGGAGGGAACCAAAGTCATGAGGGCGGCCAAGGCTACGGTGGAAACCAGGGCTATCAACAGAACCAGGGATACGGCGAGAACCCTCGCTACTAAAACGTCCTAAATGTGCGATGAAAATAGGCATAGGAGGCAAGGTACAGCGGTATCAGGGGGAATTTGCATCTGGACAAAGAAAGGGATATCATCGAAGCTAGATTGATCCATAGGCGGCCATCTTGCCCTGGTAGCTCAAGCTAACGAATCATGAAAAGAAACCCACCGAATCGCACCTTCGTGACCTACTTCCCATCTCCCCTCACCATGTTCAGCGCCTCCTCCACCTTCTTCTCAAGTTGAATCCCAACAAGCACATCCAACATCCTCACAAACTTGCCCCGATCCCCCTCAACCGCATCCGCCAACTCCTTCGCACCGTCACCCTCCTGAATGACACCAAACTCGACAGCAGCCTCAAGAGCTCTCGTATCAGCATAAGGAAACATCTCCTCCCACTCCTCCTGCACCCTCCTCAAAAAGATCCCAGCACCAGTCGGTCCAACGCCTTTAATCCCATCAGTCAACACCTTCTCAACCTTCTTCTGCCCCTCCTCGGCCTCCATCCCCTTGACCATCTCCCTCAACGCCGTCATCTTCTCGACAGCCCCCTCGTCTTCCTCTCCGTTTTCCTTTTCCTGTTCACTTTCATCGTCATCACCCCCTCCACCGTGACAAATCTTCCTCACCCCCTCAACTAAGTCCCCCAACTGAACAGCAGTCTTCTCCTTATGCTGCGTCCTCGCCTCCCACATCACCTTCCTCCGCCCCTCAAACCCAGCTTCGTCGAGGTCCCGCGGCGTACGCAGGCCAAAGGGCGGGTTGAGTAGTGTGTTGATGGCCCGCAGGCCGAGACGGTGGGAGACTGGTTTGCTTAGGAGGAGGGCGGCTACGAGATTTTGGAATGGGGTGAGGGTGGAGTCTGGGTAGGTTAGACGGGGTGCTTCGTCGTCATCATTGTCTTCATTGTCGTCATCGACGTTATCTTCTTTCTTTGAGGCCTGTGTGCTATTGGCTTTCTTCCTGGCGTTTTCGAGAGGAGGGTCTTTGCGGTGTTGGCCTTCGTCCCAGTCGATTTCGCCGTGGCCTGGTGGGAGAGCTGGGAAGGCGAGGGAAAAGGCTTCATCGCTTAGGAACCACTCGACCATTGCCTTTGAGTTCTCAATCTTGGTCTTTTTGGTGTCGGGTTCATCATCCTCGGTATGGTTGGACGGCGAGGCTTCTGAGGCTTTGCGCTTGGTGCCGACGTAGGCGGCTTCATCGTCAGGTTTTTTGGACTTCGTTTCGGTTCGTTGAGTCATTACGATCTTCTTATGCGAATTTATGTGTCAATCGGTGGAGTGATGAGTAGATCAGTCGAGCTTTAATCATTATTTGTCTTCAGGAATGAAGTACTATTGAGGAAGACGTCGACTTTTTGAGATGTGTTGAAGACGGTAGGGCGGATGATGTCATGACTTGCGCGGAGGATGCCAAAGCGCGTCACCGCGCGTTGACGGGTTTTCCTTTTTTTTATCGTATATGATGAGGTCCTCTGCTGATGTGTTCTATTCACATCACATCATTTTGAAGAGTTTCACGGATTGTGGTAGTTCGCGGCCATCGCTTGATCGCGGGCTCCCAGGTATTATTGATAGGATATTAACAGACATCATTCACTTGTCACCAAAAGACTCAATGTCACTATGCGATGAGAGGTTTTGTTTCCGAAAGTACTTTGTGCTAAGCACTGCCATCCAGTACTATGTAGCCTTAACTAATCCCCAAGACCATACGTCGCAATCACGCAGCTACATGTAGACGGCAGCAGTCCAAGCCAAGAGAGGGGTATCATCAATCCAGTGTCCAGAAAGAGCAGTCACCCATCCAATTCCCCCTGCCGAATCCAATGAACAAGATGAAGTTCTCAAAGTAGCTTGCGACCATCTTAATTATTTCTCATCGGCATCCTTCTCCTTGCCGCCCTCGGCAGCACCAGCCTCCTCCTTGGTAGGACCATCGCTATCCTCCTTCATATCCTCATCCTCCTGGTCAGCGGCCGCAGCGGCAGTAGCCACAGCAGCAGCAGCTTCCTCCGCAGTCTTCTGCGCCTTGGTCTTGCGGCCACGCTTCTTGGTAGGCGTGCCCTCCTCCTCGGCACCTTCCTCGACCTCGGCGATCTTCTTCTTGCGCGGGGTGGCAGTCTTCTTGGGGCGCGGGGTGGTGTTGCCAGAAGCAGTGCAATTCTCGGTGCCACTGCCAACGGTTCTAGCAGCGGTGCCGCCGGTGAACCAGCCGCGCTTGGTGGCGGCGCGAGCGAGAAGGGTGCGGGCGCTGGAGGCGCTGGAGAGGCCGGCCTCCTCGGCCATTTTCTCGAGGACGGCGGTGGTGGGGCGCTCCACGTGCTTCATCATCGCGAGGGCGAGCTTGAGTTCACCGTCGGTGAGGTCGAGGGTGCTGACAGCCTCGGCGGTTGCGGTCTTGGGAGCCATTGTCGCGGGTTTTGTGGTGTTGCGAATGGGTTTCTGGTCAGGTTTGTGAGTAGATGGGTCGCGGTGATGAGGGTGAGTGCAATGAGATTGTCGTGATGCTTACTGAGAGGGGATACGTGTGTGTGTGAGAGAGAGAGAGATCTTGGATCGGAGAAGTTGTGTTATTTTGGGTCGAGAGTGAAGAAATATGGGTTGCGAGATTGCTATGCGAGTGATATAGTGGTGGTGGGTGGAAGTTATCCTCAGTAGGAAGAAGAGAGAGGTTTTTATTCTCGTCCGACTGAGGATACAATATCGACTAGAATCGAATTCTAGGCAGGCAGGTGTCATATTACTCGAGGAAGGAGCCTTCTTGAAAAACCTGCTTCCTTCCACGTGTTGGTGAGGTGGAGATTTTTGATCACATCAAAGGGCGTTTTGTGAGCCACGAAACCTCAGATTCCTACCATTTGATTCAAGGCCCTTCCGGTTTAAATCAGGACTTTGAAAGACACAACGAGTGGAACAGAAACAAAGTAAAACGCATCTAAATGATGCCATGATCAATGTTGCATATCCCTCCATCCATGTCCACACGCTCAATTCAAGGACGACATTAATGATTTATGTGACAAAGCACAACATTACATCACAGGTACCAAGGCAAACATGTTACGAGAGTCATCCCACTAGACCGTAGAGATTCGAGACTTATTCTACGACCAGAAACCATGGACTCATTTCATGACTATTGCATACAACTTGAAGTTCTGATGCTAAATATATGGAAAATAGTTTGACAGGGTATGAGAAGGAAATGGTATGTACTCCATAGTTGGTGTTATTACAACTTGTCGCTGAGACTTTTTATCTAAATTCACGCTTGACTGTACACACTCCCTTACAAGCCAACCGCAGAGCGGATAGCGTTGACGAGGATGTTGTTGTAGTCACCACCAGCTTCCCACATGGCGAAGCCAGCCAGCTTGTTGGATGTGACGTAGTTGCCCTTGGCGGTCAGGGACTGCACGTTGTCGTAGGAAACCCAGACCTGAGCAGTCTCGTTGTAGAGGAAAGGCTATTCATCATGTTAGCCACTGTGTGAGGATGAGGTAACCAGTAGTGAAAAAAGCGCTTACAGTCTGACTGCAGTTGTCATATCCGGTAGCGATGCTATCGCGAGGCTTGCCTGTCTCGTCAAGGAACTTGCCCTCCTTGATCATGCTCCAGAAGGTGTAGGTTCCACTAGGGGGCGAAGCGGCGCCGCACTCATCGATTGATGGGTCGTCATCCCAGCTGCTGCCCTGGAATCGGTTGGTGCTGTTTTGGACAGGGTAGGCGTTCAAGACACCAGGGGAAGAGAAGGCGCTGGTAGAGTTGACGGAGAATCCGTGGCCGTAGGCACCGACGGCGAGAACGAGCTTGTTGGCAGGGATGCCGGCGCCAATCCACTTCTCAACGCCCTCCTTGATACCGCCCTGGTTGTTGCGCGTGTCGCACGCCATGGCGAGGGGCGCGTTGGGACCTCCCGTGGCGGCCCAGGCGCCGTAAATGTCGTAGCCCATGACCATGAGGTAGTCGAGGGAGCTGGCAAAGGACGAGAGGGTGCCATTCGTGCTGGCGACATCGAGGGCGTTGTTCCAGGGGTTCAAGCTGGTGGCGGCAGTGAGGTAGAGCTGCTTGGTCTGCTTCTGGCGGAGCTCGGTGAGGAAGGAGGCAAAGTTTGCCGTGTCGTCCTTTGCAATTGTGTTGCAGCCGAGACCCTGGCGGTTGGGGTACTCCCAGTCAAAGTCGAGACCGTCAAGATTGTACTTTTCGACAAAGTCGAGGCAGGTCTTTACGAAGGCAGTTCTGTTCTCTGCACTGCCGAAGGCGGTGCTGAAGTAGCGGCTGCCGGTCCAGCCTCCGATGGAGACGAGGGCCTTTACATTCTGCCGGGGGTTTAGTTTCGCTACATGTTGAAGTGATCTACGGGCAACATACGTGCTCCTTAGCAGCCGTGACAAAGACGGGAAGCTGGTCGGGAGCCGACTTTGTGAGGTTGAGGCTGCCGTCAGCGGTGGTCTCGGCAAAGGCGTACTTTGCGTCGGTGTACTTGTCCCATGGCATGTCAGAGACAGGGAATCCGCGGTTTGCGTGGTAACCCGCGAAATAGGTGGATGCGACAACGCCGGAGGTGTTGACGTTGCGAGCAGAGTAAGGCGCGGCGGAAGCGCCCACGGCCAACATGGCCGCGAGCGAAAGTTGAGCGAATGACATGATGTTGTTTGTGAATAGTAGAACGAACTAGAGCAAAAAGAATGTAGTAGAGTTGGGAATATGTTCAGCTCGAGGCTAAGTTAGCAAACCAACAACATCCGGAGTCTGGGGTGACGGCTCGGTTTGGTTAAATAACTTCCCGCTCGTCGTACGACCACTTGCGGCCAACACTGTTCACAACCTTGAGGAGTTGAGGATCCCCCCCTACGGAGCACTACAATAGAGTTTACCATAGCCCCGTGTTGACGAAGCAAACTAATTGCTTTTCTGGGGCCGCTGGGACCAACGTCAACGGCAAACAGGCGCGCGAATGACTCGGAGCAGGGGGGCTGACCAGCACTGCCGGCAGGGATCACCCAGGTGCCGCGAACCCAAAGGTTTGGTCTGATGTTCAAGTTTTCTCCCTACGAGCTGTTCGGCTTCCTTTGGTACGGATACTCAGAGTGTTGAAGAAGATCGGTATGTCCATCTTGATAGGCTTGCGAGGTGCGTTTGTGCCCCATGCAGGAATGCGGACATACATGTAACCACTGAGCCCCGAGCGGCAAAGACGGGATCCCGAATTCTGCGCGTCTGCGTCTCCTGCGGCGGCAGCCCTGTCGGTATGCGAAGTTGCGAACATGCACCTAGCACGAGCCCTCTATTCTTAGAAGAGCGGGCTAACAACAATGGAAGGTTTTCCTGAGTTCCATTTCGGTTCCAAGGATGCCTCTTGCGCCGGGCCGCCCGGGACGGAGCTGGGCACTTACTTCTGCTGCGCTACACTGCATTCAAGCAACGGGAGATCGGACTGGGCGAATGACTGCCATATTGGCGTTTTTCCTAACTTGGTCTCTTGGGAGTCTTGGAGCCTTGGCCCTTGCGGGAAGGGGGAAGCATGGCGCAGTGAGTGGCCACGAAGGCGCGGTTGTCAAGCCCGTCTAAAGAGTTATGCCTCACAAGAGATGCCGTGTTCTCATGGAAATGCTGGGGATTGGCTCAAGGGGATGAACTCTACTATGTTACGGAACCCTGGGGAGCTGACTGGACGATACGCGTTGGTTCGTTTATTGCGTGTTGGTTGGTTGGTTGGCCTGAGGGGGACTGTGGCAACCGGAGCAAGGCATTCTTTCTTTTCTCTCTCTTTCGGGCATTCGTAATCGCATGTTCGCGAACTATCTTTCGCGAAGCTGTCGAACCCCTTTCAAGGAGCAGTTGTTGGTTGTGGAAGGCCTCCCAGTGCCCACCTGTGCCACCCTTCTCCGACTGCTCTCCCACGGTTTCGTTTGCACTTTGGTGGAGGAGCAGTTCCCCAGGGTCGAAACTCTGTTTTTCTTAGTGTACCACCAAGACAACGAGTCTGTCCTACGGATACTAGCCGTACAGAGGGCAGAACGAGTGGTTGAGCGGACTGCCGAGGTCGAACATTCTGAAACTCTGGCTAAAAGCATTTCGTGCGTCTTCGGCATTGGTTGGTGCGGTGCATTGCAGCCTGCGTTACATGGCGGCGTGCCTGGGGGGTGCCGACCGGCGGTTGACCCTCCGACCGGGCTAACCAGAACAGCCAACAGATCATGAAAGGTGACAGGCCGACAGCAGCTGGATTGTCGCTGTTGATTACTTGCATTGCTGCCCGTCTTCCATCAGTCAAATCATAAGCGGCCGTTGGTACCCTTACATGCGCAGTAAACGCCCAGTCAGCCGGCGCGACGCCGCCCGTCAACGGTCCCCCGGGGCCCCGGAAGTGCCGTTTCCCACATGCAGGGCGCTTTTGTCGCTCCCGCCCCCGCTTTACCCCTGAGCAGTGAGAGCCGCTTTTCTCGTTGTTCTCGTTGTTTTTGGTGAGCTGAGTCAGCCTCCAGGATAGAGGAAGTTTTCTCTTTTGGGAGAAGTTGGGAGTTGCAATGTTCATGTTCCTCGTCTGACTGCGAGATCATTCGACCATTTTTCGTTTTGGGTCTTGGCAATACATCGGAAAATGACGACGCCGACATTATTTTCCGGCGGGGGCGATCAAAATTAATTGGACCCGCTGCGTTGCCGTAAAGTCCTTTTAAACCCGAGTGCGGTTGAGTTGCGAAAACGGATCGTTTCTCCCACGCGATTCCTGCGTCAATTAAGCTGGATAGAGGAAGCCAAGAGCGCACCCAGAAAGCTTTGTCTAAGGTAAGGGGATGCAAGAAACAGTTACTGATGCAGATTCGCTTCCACGAGAAGTCATTATCGACTTATCGCTGACATTGCCTTCAATTGGGTTCAAACACCTGTGCTTGGGCTATGGGCACGGCCTTGCTTGCATCGTGACAACTGAGCTAAAGGAACGGCTATCATCGCCTGAAGGTCCAAACTCATAGTTGTCTCAAGAAAAACTGTTGTTTTCTGCAACGCTCTTGAAGAGCCAGCGTATGGATTATCGTACAACCATGGATCGTAATTTACTAAGCTTTGTTGACACAGTGACAATTATGAACCTTGTTGATCATGTCTATTTCTAGCAGGCATTCGGCGGGAAAGCCCTGTTGATCAAGTACGAATTTCGCTTTTCGAAAACTTTTACAGTTACTTGATTGAAAATATTCTGTGGTCGGTCTTCAAAATTCAACATACTGTATTCCGTCAGGTTACTTAGGCACAAAAGACAAAGCTTATTGCACGCGACCAAGGAAGGTTTAGATCTTGGGCCAAGAGTCTCTCAACATAGGTACTATCAACTGCGGCTAATGCAATTTCTTTATGCCCCCCGTTTAATAGAAATCGTTGGCTCCCTATCCCGTTATGTTCATGTACCGCGCATCTCCAGTTAGCGTTAGACCTTTGACACCTCGAAGATCGTATGGAAGCATGCGCTGCTTTGAAGACAGTACATGTAGTTTGCGATTGGAATTTTATGCTGCAAATAAGCTAGTCTGGAGTCTGTGGCTGGGCTTCAGCAAAGTGTCGAACTGGAACTCTTACTCCGGGACCCAGACTTTGAAGAGACAGTAATTGGCAAACACCGTAGGCAAGAGCATAGTGTAAATAGGGTAAGTATATGGTTATATCCAAGATTAGGTGTTGACACTACGCCTTGCTGACCAAAACCAGCCCGCTAACATTCGATTTTAGGTGCGCATATCCCAGTCGAGCTGGCAAAAGGAAATCGACTCATTCGAACAATGTTTCACGCGGAGAATGGTCACTTTCAATAATTTGACAACTTCATGAGTTCAACCGTTACTTCATAGGCTACCTCCAGCACTCAGCTTATATCAAGCCATTCCCCGATCAAGCTCCCCCCAGGCATATACATGATCCCCGGTAGTTCCCACTCTACCCGAACCGCCAACTGAATTATAGACATTGAAAGAAGGGCGCCAATCCCCGGAAGGAGATAGCTCCCAGACCAAACTATGCATGCGTGTCATTGCGACGAACACGCTTAGCCGGTGGTGCAGCCACCGAGGCGGACGCTCTCAGCGTACATCTCGTAGGTGTCGGCGTTGGCAGCAGCCTTGGTGGCAGACAGGGCCTGAGCGGCGGTGGGGCCGTAAGCCCAGTCGGTGGTTCCGTAGAGATGGGTCATCTCGTGCAGCATGCTGCCGGCGCGGTCGTAGTCGTCGCCGGAGCACTCGGAGGCGAGCTCGGGGAAGCCCCAGAAGCCGTTGTTGGGGCAGGGGACGATGACGTTGTCCGAGGCAACGGTGTAGAGGAGGGCGCTGCCGTCGGTGCAGCCGCTGTAGGTGTCCGTGCAGGAGATCTTGGGGGAGGTGGTCTGCACTCCGGCGACATCATTGTAGATGGTCTGGACCTTGGAGGCGACTGAGGTCGACTTGAACCAGGTGGTGTAGTAGTAGGCCGAGGTGCCGGCCGCAGTGGAAGCAGCCTTGGCCATGGAGATGGCGTCGGTGACGGAGGTCTTCAGGGAGGTCGTCTGCGCGGTGGTGCAGGACGAGTAGGTGATGGCACGCTTCTGGATGCGAGAGTTGAAGGTCTCATCACGCTTGCGGGAGATGTGGTCCCTACAGATATCAGATTAGCATGAGAAGTGCTTCGTTGTGAATGTTGTGATGGGACTCACTCGGCAGCGGTGGTCTGGTCGACAGTGACCTCAACCTCGCCGGAGGTGACATCAGCGCAGGAGGCCAGGTCCTTGAAGGCGGAGGGGATCCTGTCACCGACAGCGTAGCGGAAGCCCTGAATGGCAGTGACCTTGGCGTCGGCAATACCGTCGAGCTTGTAGCTCTTGGCAGCGTTGACAGGGACGGTGATGGTCTCGCCGGCAGCGATCTTCTGGAAGAGCTTGGCGTCGAGGCCAGTGCGCTTGTAGTTGACGAAGATACCCTCGAAAGGAAGAGCATTGCCCTCTGTTGTTTGTTAGACACTGCGCTGAAAGATAGAAGTGATTGCTGTTACATACCGGCATCGGTCACCAGGAGGTCCTGGGTGGCATGGTTGCTGAAGACCGTGTTGCCCTTGAAGACGGAGACGGCCTCGCTGCCGGTGTTGGTGACGGCAACGTTGACGGTGTGGTTCTTGGCATTGCTGATCTCAATGGAGAGAGGGCAGGTGGCTGAAGCAGCACCAGCGAGAAGGGCGACGGAGAGAGCCTTGACAACCATTTTGACCTAGAGACCTGAGGGATGAGGGATGGGTGGATAGAGGGGTGAAGAGAAGCATTTATGAGACTTGTTCACGGATTCCTGGGCTATATAAATACTCGATTTGTTTTCATTCTGTCCGACGATATCATGAACGAATGTCAGCATGGTTCAACAATAACAGGGCTCCGATAAGCCAGATCGGAGCAATTTCTTCGTCAAGAAGGTGAGATCACAATGGTAAGTCTCAAAGTACACGTCTCCGCCGGTCGTAAATGTGGGCGGTTCACGATGATCATGGCTAGTCTGGATCTAGCACGAGCTAAATCGAGCTAAATCAAGCATAACTAAGACTTGTCGGGGTAGCCTGAGTCTATTCAAGAAAAGCTTCGGGAACTCGAACCATGTGGAGGAGGTGCGGCAGAGGGTGGGTAGCGTGCATACCACAAGCTGGCAGAAAGCCGTTGAGCAAATCAAGAAGAACGCGGTAAACAGCAGATAGCATCGGGATAGTCTGGTGATCTCGGTATGTGGGCAACAAGGGGAAGCGGATGAGCCCGGTGCAGCGCCGCAAGAGAGGCCGGGGAAACCGGCAATTAAGACGCATGGGCGGGAATCCCACACTCAAGACTAAGCAAATTAGGAAGGCTGTTGTGGGATTTGGTGCGAAAAGGGGAGGTCCTTAGGTAATGACCAGGGTATGGCCTGGCAATTCATTGGAAACAATAAGTATTGTCGCATCAGTTCATATCGCGGGAGCGCCATGTATGAACTTGACGGCCATGTCTACTTCTACGTTATCAGCGAGTTCCTGGCCAGAAGATGCGCGTATGCGCGTAACTTGCCACTTTGAACTGTTCTTGGAATCAATTGCGGAAGTTGCTTAGCGGGCGGGTGGGCGGACGGGAATATCATCGCCTCGAGGATGCTGAGAGCTGAACCTCCACGCCTCATCTAATCATGAGCCTCGGCAATCGGCCTCGGAGTGATTGACGACAGCGGTCGCCGAGAGGAGCGATTCTCACGCCGCAAAGAATGGTCTCGCTGATGAAAATGATAAGTAGACAGTGCATGATACGAGGAAGTATACGTTCGACGAGTCTAGCCAGGGCAACAGAGTTGAGGGGCAGATGCGAAAACCGGATGGGAAATGAAGCGGATACCACTAACGGCCTTCTCACCTTGCCATTTTAGGGGACATCCGCCCCGATCTCTCGCCGAGGTTATGCTCAAACACACAAACTCACCTCTATCCTGACCTCTTGTTGTCTCTGGCACGTCGTTTTTGGTCTTTTCTCACATCTACAACATCAAATATGAAGTTGTACATAAGACGGATCTTGAAGTTGATGTTGGATCTAGGTTCGGTCTCTTGAAGGTGGATCGACGTCTGCACTGAAGCCAAGTGAAGCCAAGGTGAGGCCAAGCCAAGCCAAGACTCTTGGCTGGACTGCTAAGAATCTTGGCCCAGCGCGACATCTGTGATCTCAGATCTGGGCTGCAGGACCCCTCGTCGGTAGTCCCGTCTAAGATCATTAGCTGGGCAAGCTGTACTCCGTAATACCTTGTCGGCTAATGATGTCACCTTCGGAAGGAGTCCAACAGCGGCCGGAAATGCGCCGGAGAGTGAGCGTTTGCGCTGCGTCCAGTCTACCGATAAGAGATAAATGCAGTGTGTTGGAGATCTCCTTTGAGGTATCGGAACTTTTTGGGCTCACAGGGCCTTATCCCTCTCCTTCTGAAAGTCCTGCTAGTCCTGCCAGAGGCCGCCATGGCTAGATCGCTCCTAATATTACTGCGCAAAATCTTTCTTATCATCCGGTCTCTTGAGCATTAAATGAAGTCCCTAATCCGAGGTCAGTAGCCTTGTAGGCTATCGCTCCAATTGACATGGGATCGCCGAGCATTTTCGGTTCTTTGTCGCCTTGTGCCAAGATGACGGCAATCTTTGCGTAGAAGATCTTGCAGCAGAGAAAATATTCGACGATCAGCTGTCCAACGCCAGTGTAGCCCTCAAACCGGCCGTACTCGTACTTTTTTCTCTTGGCCGGATTGAACCCTGGGCTAAACCTGGCTTATGAGGGTTTCTTGGGCATATCTGCTACAGGTAGTGGTATGGTTATCAATCGATGGGTGGCTGCTTGTCCACGTGCGTACTCTTACTACCGAAGTCCGACCCTGTCTCATTGAGTATGAGATGGACTCAACACGTATTTACTGACGCCTTCTAACAGTCGATGGGATAGTCCAGCCGCGAGGAAGTACTCTTGAATCGCACACGGCTGGTTACTGGGAGCGTCTTCTACACAATCTTGAGACTTGCATGAGATAATGTGGAAAATCTGTATCGAAAATAGCTTTGCCATGTGTCGCAAATGACATTGACCCTTCGGAATGATCCTGAAATGCCCCAGCCAACGCCGCTGGAAGTGGGATCTCCTATCATCTAATCTTACTATGGCATGCTATATGTACAATTCTGGTAATTTCAAGCCCCCTCCAAGTGGTCCGCCTTCTCTCCCTTCTCAGAGTTGAACTCCTGCGGCATGGCAATTGGTCTTGTCTTGGCATACTTCACTGTGACCATCATGGACGGCGACTCGCGGAACAACAAGTCAATCTCTTCTAGATTACGCCCTGTCGTCTCAGGGAAGAAGAAGTAAACCGTCACCGGCATGGCAGCTGCGATCATGGCGTAGACGATGTAGTAGCGCCATCCAATGGTGTTGAGAGCGACGGGCGTGACCATGATGACGAGGAAGTTGAAGAGCCAGTGGTTCGCCGTCGAGATGGAGCTCATCGCCATGCGCAGACGCAGGGGTGCGACCTCTGTGCAGTAGAGGTAGTTTGCGCCCATGAGACCGATTGGGATCCACGTGTTGTAGAGGAATATGAAGAAGGCGGCTGCGATTTGAGCAGGGTAGTTGCTGGTGCCGAATGATGTTGCGACAGCGAGAGCGATCATGCAAAGAGACATTCCTGTGCCGCTGACAATGAACGCAGCGCGGCGTCCGAACCGGTCGATCGTGAAGAAGGCGATGAAGGAGGCAAGGAATTTCCAGGTCAGGGTTCCGCCGCTGAGAATGCGAGAATATTGGCTAGAGAGACCGAGACCTTGTTGGAAAAGAATTGGTGCGTACACGCTGACAAGGTTGGAACCACTGTTGCACTCAGAGTCAGTCAAACCGTCGTCATAGAAAACCAGTCGAGTTAAGGGGCAACTTACGCCATCTGTTGGAAGAATTGAAGCGACATGCACAGACAGAAGCGATACAAGAGCTTGTCTTCGCCCATCTTCAGGACATCCTTCAAGGAGACCTGTGTGCCCTTGGTTTCTTCGAGGGAATACTCGATTCCAGACAGCTCAGCTTGAACTTCCATTGAATCTGCCGGGAGCGACTTCAGCACGGAAATCACGGCGCGAGCTTGCTCAGACTTCCCCTTCATGACAAGCCATCGAGGTGATTCCGGGAAGAAGTAAATCGAGGCCATCAGGACGATGGAGAAGAACACGGCGATTGCCAGAGGCGGACGCCACGTGATCGGACCAGAGTGGAACTGGAAGAAGCCGAGATCAATCCAGGATTCGAGCATGTAGCCTACGCACATGAACACGCCAGAAATGACAACTTGCCGGCCGCGATTGGCAGCAGCGGATGTCTCGGACTGCCAGACCGGGACGATGGAGCTGAGCTGTCCGATGCCAAGCCCGGTAAGAACACGGCCAACGACGAATTGAGGGAGACCGAAGGCAGATGCCATGAGAATTTCGCCGATGAGCGTCATGATGGCAGATACGAAGATAATATTGCGGCGGCCATAGACATCGCCGGTCCATGAACAGGATAGTGAGCCGATGGTTGCGCCGATTGTGAATGTGGCGACGATGAATCCCTGGAGCGTTGAGTGTGCCGATTTCTCGGCCCCGGATGTGTTGACGGTGTCGATCTCGGGGAAGGTTTTGACCCAGTCTTCCTCCGTCAACAGGCCGCCGACAACGCCAATGTTATAACCGTAGAGAATGAAGCTGGGCGCGATGATGAGGGCAATTCTCAGGTTGTTGAGGGCGTTACCGGTCAAGCCAAAGTACTTTTTAGAACCCATGATTTTTGGAGTGTTTCAGCGAGCAACACGCACACAAATGCAGATGCAGTGGAGGAAAAGGAACAAGGGAATTGAGAAGAAGGAAAGACACAAGATGCGTGATGTACTCTTTTCCACCGTCATAATGCAAGGGAGTAGGGAGAAACGAGCGTCCTTTTAGTCTCAACTTAGATCTATGGCCACACGAAGCGCATAGATAACTCCATGAGGGAGCCGTGTGTAGGAGAGTGCGGAGATATCCAATGCCTTCCGTGGTCCCCCATGGAGAGGAGTGGAGGGTGCGGAGACGTGGGGCCAGGCCGACGGTTCTTCGGAGTGAGAAGGAGGATGCACCCGGGGTAGAGCGTCCACTCTAGCCGTTTACATCGACCCCTAGTCCACTCCCCCGGGGATATCTGACGAGTCGAGGGCTTCCTGATCGAGACATCTCAACCACTTGGAAAGATGGTGTTCATCAGCATGTTCGTGGGATATAAAGTGGGTTACCGGAGTCTTCGGAGCTCCCGCCTTGCAGGACCTGGGGTTTGATCGCGGAGTTGTGAAAACAACGTGTGGATTGAGGCTCGCGAGATATTTCAGTTACCTCAAGTCTCATTGGTAATGCCAATACGTTGATAAAACGTTTCTGCCAAGCTTTTGTCATCTCCGCAAAACCCCAGAAACGTGCACCATGATCATCCCATTCCGACGAAGTCTGGTGCTCAGTTGACGTGGGAACTGGCTGGTCCTGAATCGTTCGGCAGCCTGAGTCTCAGCTTTTGAGACCTTGGCGATATCTCTTGGCATGCACTCATCATCAGACATGTCAACACGAAGATAACATGCCCCAGAGACACCTTCCATTTTTCAATGATGCACGGAGATATCACAAAAGATTGAGTTCTCGACGTCGAAGGCAAGGCGAGCAAAAGGGCCGAAAGCTCAAGAGCCTCTTGCATCATGCAAGCACACAGAGAAACGGAATTTCGGCAGAGTATTGCCACTTTTCTCAAACGCTCTTCGTGGGGAATGCTAGTTTCGTCGTACGAAAGCTGTATCGATCAGTAAGCCTGACGGTATTTGGACTCGGGATGCACACCGAAACCGTACTCTCTCTATTTAGATGTAATTCTTTTGGGGGCCATCACCTTGCTTGCTCCCGCTGCCCACCTCCGAGAAACACCGCATTTATCGGCCCATTTGAGTGGAGAGCGCGCGAAAGCGAAGGCGCGAGTCAACGCCGTCTGCGGTGTTTCGCTAGGCCGCCGAGCGGGACTTGGCCGGATTGGATATTTGAGCTTATCCGTGGTGTATTGTTCCTCCGCCTGTCAGTGGTGCGTGCTCGATATTGTATTTGATGTGTTTTATCGGTATCACAGCATCATCTAGCGACTTTCTTGGAAGAACATCTTCTTGTTGTCTCTGAAAAGTATGCCGATGAATTTGTAGTTGCTGAATGAGGCTCAAGTTAAACAGCAAGAGCCCTTTAGGGCCTTGGTAGGACATCTAAGCTACTGTATTTGGCTGCCAATGAGTCTTGGCTTCTGCCAAGAGCGCCTCAGTATTCGTTGAGCCTCAACTGTTGCGGCGGAATGTAACCCCCAAACAACGCCACGGTTATTAGATACGCCGGCAGACAGGCATTGCGCAAGTACTAAGATCCTTGGTACTTGTCATCTGCATGAACCTAGTGAGTCTAGGCTCGAATTCAGTCTAGGCCCACGCGTCATGAGGACTACTTTCGGCCTCGGGGAATGGGCGGTATGTCTGCAAGTTGCGACGGATCTTGAGCATAAGGAGATTGACGACGCCCCGACGCCGTGGGATGCCGTCTTGCTGCTTCGATTGAGTAGCTTCCTGTGTACCCAGTACTGAGTTCATCACTTGGGTCTACATGTTAGCTAGAATGTGACCGCCTGCTCGAAAGCGTCAAGGCGTCCCCCTTCCCTCCTTGCCGCAAGATAGACATAGCAAAACTCGGAGCGCATTGGAGCAGTAGTGTGATAACTTCACTAGCTGGAAATTCCCAACCATTCCATCCACGGTTTCTCAGATGGCACATAACATCCACGTCAAAGACTACATTTATGTATCGGCGTGAAGGCCACGGAAACGGCGGGTTCAAGAGCGCTTTAGTTCGGTGGCTGCTCTTTAGTGTGCGCAAGTATGTTATCCGCCGCTGGCAGGTCAAGGCCGCGACGGGGAAACAATGCTGACCTCGCACGCGGCTGCTATTGTTCTACTAAGATGATTCTGCCGGGGTCTGCATACCGATCGCGTCGTTATTCGACGGGCCTTGTCCGAGATTGAGAAGGAAGGCAGGTTTACAAACAGTCACGTGTGCGTATATTTGCTCCGTTGTCTTTTCTTGCAAATTAGAACACAACACTGAAGCATTTCTTCCGCATCTACTTTGAACCATACACCATCCGCGGTGCAATCGTGGTAGCCACGATTTTGAAGACTATATGAACTAATAGCAGGCCATTGGGATAGTAACTGGTCTGATGAGCGTAGGAGGAGAGATAGATCTCTGGCTGCCCTGTGGTACCGAAGACTAGGACCCTCTGTAG